>JAQGBS010000354.1:0-22953 GCA_034698545.1 Acrobeloides obliquus
ATGGAACAACATATAAATTTTCCATTATCCAAATTCGAATCACATTTTCTCCTTTAGAAAGTGCTTTCTTGGCTATGCTCAATATATATGGAGGGAAGTCTAAAAAAAAGTTAATAAACTTCTGATAAGCTTCTGCGCAACCCCAATCAACACACCTCAAAGCTTGAAAATGCTTCCCTGATCCAGGGTCAGTGTATTGAAGCGAAAATTAACTTGTTTAGTTTTTTATATGAAAATACTCGTTTCTGGGGGTTTTTGATGCGAAAAATCGATTGAGCACACTCTCGAAGCTTGAAAATGCTGCTCTGACCTTCATCCGTGAAAAATTTTGTTTTTAGCACAGTAAAATCTATGGAATTATATACATTTATTACGGAGGGGGTCTAAAAATGTTAAAAATTTAATCACGTGATATGTGAATGACCCCTAAAGGAAAAAATTGTCAATTTTTCTAGGCTCTTGACTAACCCGTGGAACACCCTGTACTTTCTAAAATAGGTCAAGTTGTACTAACCATATGAAGATTTCGGAATTTCATGAGCAGATCCTATTAGAGGCAATGATGCCGAGCCAAAAATCTTATCTCCATATTCATGCAAACGTTTTCTTTTCACCAAAAATTTGTGCAAGAAATAGAAATAAAATAACCCAAAAAATAAGAAAAGTAAGCCAACGTGGAATAGCATATTTTTGATTATCTAGCCTAGTTATATTGAGTCGATTCCCAAATAAGGAGCTTTTGAGTGTTGTGTCCAATTTTTTCGAAAATGATTCCTCTGGGGTTTTTCTAGGCGGAGAATCGATTGTGAGCATTGTCGAACCATGAAAATGCTTCCCTGACCCTGATTCAGGGAAGATGTGGGTGTAATGAAGCAAAAATGAGCTAAAGTTCGGATTTTAGCTGGAAAACCGGCTGTATAGGGGTTTTTCTATGTGGGAATCGATTGAGCGCATTTTTTAAAATGTTCTCCTTGGGGTAACAAGGAATAAAAAAAATCGAATTTTCAAAAAAATTTCCTAAATGGTCTGAATTTTTGTATTCAGGGAGTTTTTCGGCACAGGAAACTCGAATATGAAGGAATTTTTTGATTGACTACTGGAAGTTATCCCCAATGAGCGGTATATTCCCAGAAAAAGGTTTCATAATAAAAATCGTTTAAAAATTACCGAAGTTCGGTGTCGAAGTAATTTTTTCATGCATTGAAAATGCACGCAATCGATTCCCCGCCTAGAACAATCCCTATACAGCCGGTTTTCCGGCTAAAATCCGAACTTTAGTTCATTTTTGCTTCAATATACCCACTCTTTCCCTGAATCAGGGAAGCATTTTCATGGCTCGGCAATGCTCATACTCGATTCTCCCTAGAAAGCCTTCTGGAGGAATTGTTTTCGAATAGATTCGCGCTCAAAAACACCTTATTTATGGATCAACCCAATATATAAGTAAAATAGAAATTATATAGAAACTAGAAAAACAATCTTCATAAAACTAAACGTTAAACAAATATTAAACACATATGCATGCCACAGAAACTGTGTCGTTGCTTCAATTGACTAAGATGAATGTGTGATCAATGAAAAGACAAGAGTATAGTTTAAGCTATTCATACTCTAGCTAAAGTTTAATTTTAAAATTGGTGTAAAATAAAGTGTAGCTTTAAAAAAAGTTCCGAAAATGTGCGACGATCCCTAATTTTTGGCGGCATATATTTTTTTCCTCACGGAAAATACTTTTTTTCTCACGGTTTTTCTCTCTGTATTGTTTTTATGATAGTTGCAACATTTTTCTAACAATTTTTAAAAATACAAAGAAGTCATAAATTTATGAATAAACATAGGCTTAAGCCTTAGGCTTAAGCCTAAGCTTAAGCCTAGGCTTAGGCCGTTAGGCTTTGGCCTTAGGCTTAGGCCTTTAGGCTTAGGCTTAGGCTTAGGCTTAGGCCTAGGCCTTAGGCTTAGGCCTTAGCCTAAGGCAGAAAAAATTTTTAGGGGGATAGAAAATATTTGACAAGAAAAAATATTTTCCGTGAGAAAAAAAGTATTTTCCGTGAGGAAAAAAGTATCCGTGAGGAAAAAAATATTTTCCGTGAGGAAAAAAATAGGATCCATTTTTGGCAAAAAAATTTTAAAAAAAAATTGGAAAATTGTGGGCCTTTTGTGAAAAATTGATAGATTGTGGGCATTTTTTGCTAGAAAATTATAATAGAGAACCATTGGGCTTTTTTTGCGCAGTGGCCCAACATAGTTTTTACAAGTTTTATATATGGATTGACATTTCGCTATACTCACAAATCTATTTTAATTCTTGGGGCTTATTCCCCAAAAATGTAACCCCCGAAAATACGGGGATAAGAGTTTTTAACCCTCAAACGGAATTCTCCCTACTATTTGGGGGTTTAACCCCCGAAATTTCGGGGAATAACCCCCCAACATTAAAATTTTTTATTTTGATAAGTTCGACAGCAAGTCAGACAACATTGAAATTTTAACCCCCGTTTTGCTTAACCCCCTAAAATATGGGGAATAAGAAAAGTTAATCCCGTATTTTAGGGGGATACCTTTGAAGGGGTTATCCCCCGAAATAGCGGGGGTTATTACCCGAAAACGGGTAATAACCCCCGCTATTTCGAGGAATAAGCAAAAAACGGCGTGACCTTATTTGCGGACGAACATTTGCTAATGAATTTTTAATTTTTTTAAATATGACAAAAATAAAATATTTTAGTCACATAAATAAACTTGTATGTTTTATCTTTCTTTACAACGTATAGCAATAGTAAAGCCATGCTCGACTCTGCTTGTCCGCAAATGCCGCACCCGCAAATGTCTCATCCGCAAATGTTTGTCCGCAGATAAGACCACGCCCAAAAAACCATTTCAGAGGTCAACCCTTCAAATATTCGTTTTGGGAGTATATAATGTGAGTATGAGACAGCCATTCTTTATCACTTTTATTTATCAGCAAAAAACAAAATCACTCGCATTAAGAAGAATTATAAAGCTGTATCTAACAAGCAAATTTCATTGACAGTTTTTCAATAAACATGCTTTATTTCAATGCCTTTATATTGTTAATCAATATCGTAACAGCATTTTCTTGTCCTCAAGGCTCGTTTGCCAATTCGAAAGGAGATCAATGTTTTATTGCTTCAAGTTCTCCTGCGCTATGGATGCTGGCTGAAGAGGCATGCAAAAAACAGGGCGGTGACCTGGCATCGATTAGCAGTGTTTTTGACAATGAGTTAGTTAGAGGTATATTTGGTAAATAGCCCGTTTCATCAACAAACAAATTTAGAAAAATTATTAGAAATAACCGGCTCGAATGGAAATATGGTTTGGCTAGGAGGGAATGATTTAGATACAATAGGAAATTGGACATGGGTAGACAGTACAAAACTCTCTTACAAAAATTGGGGAAAAGGTGAGGCAAATTGTGTACGGCGCACCAAAATGCTGAAAAGGTGCAGGCAAGGGTCAAAATTTAGAAAAAATTTCGCCGAGCGCTTCAAAACTAGTACCATATCATAATTAAATTTTGCACCCTTGTCTTTTCCATTTTCCTCTTTGGTGCTCCGTATGTGCAGTAAAAGTGACATTGAAGAAACAGACTATTTGGTTCCCTGATATATAGGAAGAAGGCTCCCTGAGACAAGCCAAAGGAGTTTTGGCCTTTTTCGGTCTCTGATGAAAATATTTTTTAGGACAACCTACGCAGAGCGATTTTGCTATGTGCATGGCCATGAACCTTTCAGATGGAAAATGGTATGCTCAAAACTGCATAGTTAACACATCATATGTTTGCTCTATACAACAATCGCAAGTTTTAACTTCCATTGCGACATGCCCACCACCGCCTCTCACAAAATCTCCTTGTTATAAATACCACTTATACTTAGCAGAATCGAATTCTTGTTATTTTGTAAGTACAGTAGCGAAAATGGAACTTGCACTATCTGTCAGATACTATATTCTGAGAGATTGTTCGATTTTAGCGCCCAAAAAAGCTTTTTAGGCGCGGATTTTTTCAGTATAGGGTATTCATCTATGGAGATTCTAATGGTGTAGCTAAGTTTATGTCAAGTTTTCAGATTTTCGTTGTAATACACAAACTATTTGAACACCCAAACGCAGTATTGGGACCTTCCGTAAAGTTGACTTAAAATTTGTCTCCATAGATGAATACCTTATACTGAAAAAATCTGCGCCTAAACATCTTTTTTGGGCGCTAAAATCGAACAATCTCTCAGAATATACCTATTTGACAGATGGTGCAAGTTCCATTTTCGCTACTGTAAATGCTATTCTAAATTTTTTTGTAACATTGACTTTAGCCGGGATATGGTGCAACAAGTTATATTGCAGAAGATTCTTGCGTTGAATGGTCTTCTCAACGAGCACAGCTAGTGTCGATTCACAGTGAAAATGATGAAAATTTTTTAGGCAGTAAGTTAGCTTTCTTATTGAACTCAACTTGAGAGAGCAAAAAAGTTGGGGGAAAGATAGTTGAGTGGCTAGCAGGAATGTTCAGTGATGACCGGAAATGAAAAAATCTTTCGATTCTGGTTCCACTTTCAAAACTTTTTTGCGATTCCGGATCCTGAATACCAATAAAATTGGCACTAGTGTTGTTACTGGTGCTGGACATCTCTGGTGTCTAAATGGTCTTTCATGCTTATATTGGGTTGTTTGGAAAGTATCTTACCTAGCTTTATTCTACTGAATCTCGATCCAAAAATCCGTTTTCGAGAAAAATTTTTTCAGTATTAGGTAAGAGTGTATGCTGAATACAATCCAGTCAGTCTTTTTCAAAATAATTCACGTTTTCGTGTCAATATCCAGACTTTTTCAAAAAATTGGGCTTTCAAAGATGTATACTTATTTTCAACTGTTGATATTTGGTTATAGAAGTCGAATTTTGTTTAAATTTTTGACATTCCTAGGGTTTTTCTAGGCGTCGAACAAGAATCCGCCGTTATTAAAACGTGAATTATTTTGAAAAAGACTGATTGAATTGTATTCAGCATACACTCTTACCTAATACTGAAAATTTTTTTGTCAAAAACGAATTTTTGAATCGAGCTTTAGTAACATAAAGCTAGGTGAGATACTTTCCGAATAACCCAATATTTTTAAGAATGGATGCCTTATATTCACCAACGTTTTTGGATTGGCATGCGTTATAACAATGGCCTTTTTTATTGGACAGATGGTTCTAAAGTCAACTATACAAATTTTTACGGTCAAGCAGATCCTAGAAAAGGCGATTGTGTTGCGGTTGAAAATGCATATACTCAAACTAAATGGTATATGGATAGCTGCAATAACACTTATCCATTTATGTGCAAATATGCAGCTTTAAATTAGATTTTTATAGGGTGGTTCTAAAACAGTGCCGTACCAGGGGTACAGGGAGTACTCCCCCCCCCCCCAAGGGCCAAAAAAAGTTTAAAAAATCCAAAGGGTTCCCTTTATGCTATTGACCAAATCTTGTATCCCTCCCTTTACCTCGTAAAAAATCCTGAGTACGGCATTGCCCTAAACCGGATTTTTGCGATTTTCGCATATTGTGTTTTTAAAAAAACCCAATTTTTAATTTTTAAATTTTGCGATTTTAAAAATTCCCAAAAATCCGTTTTTTGCGCCACCATATAGATTTTATTGTTTTCAAATTGACATAAAATTTTGAATTTTCATGGTACACACTAATATTGTACGCTAAAATCGCTGATGGACATTCTCATGAGTCTTAGTGGAGGTTGTCCAATAATTCTATAGCTTTCTCGATTTTGAATTCTTTTTTAATGATAGTAATGATTCGTCGGAATTGGAGAAGCTTCACGATTTTTATCAAAAGATATAACATTTTTTATAGCTCGACGAGACGAACAAAATGACGCCAAAACTATCCAATTTGAAAATTGTTTTTTTGTGTCATACGAGGTGTCGTACGACACAAAAATGCACTGTTGTGTTGTGATACGATGTAAGTATAAATTCAGCCTTAGTCCGCAGCACATTACACATTTTATATAAGATAAAATTTAAAAAAATTTAATTTCTTCGCTCCACTTTCACTGGTATTCCCATCTTTGGGCGCAAAATTGACTCATTTCCACCTAGATTATCATGAAGCTTGTAATTAGTAGTCAATTTGTATTTCCTCAAAATCCATATCATGGCAACCTTCTCTTCATAAAAGGCAAATTTCTGGCCAATACAATTTCGTGGACCAGCACTAAAGGGTATATAATCATAGGGGTGTCTGCTAGCAGCTTTCTCTGGAAGGAAATTGTCAGGGTCAAAGTTATCGGGGTTTGGATAAGTCTAAAGGAAATGTATTTTTGCGATAAATTTTGAAATTTTTTACCGTCGGATTACGATGCACCACATATTGATTAATTACAACTGTTGCACCAGCTGGTACAATTTTCCCACCTAAATTTTTATTTGTCTGATAAAATTATGTAAATTTTTACCCAAATCAATATCATTTTTAAGTTTTCTTAAAACTGCAGGTACTGGTGGGAAGAGGCGCATAGATTCTTTAAGACATCTTTCAAGATATTTGAGCTCTTTTAAGTCATCTATGACTATGTCTCTATCGGAATCTCCTAAATTTCGAAAAGAAATTAGTCAAAGTTTGAGATTAGCGTACCAAAATGTTGATAAATTTCTTGGTATACTTTCTCCTGAATCTCGG
The DNA here is from genome assembly GCA_034698545.1 of Acrobeloides obliquus. Classification (NCBI taxonomy): domain Eukaryota; kingdom Metazoa; phylum Nematoda; class Chromadorea; order Rhabditida; family Cephalobidae; genus Acrobeloides; species Acrobeloides obliquus. The sequence continues at coordinate 6,701 of JAQGBS010000354.1, forward strand.
GATGGGTGGCAAAACACCAACAGGTCCAGCCTATGCCACTAGACGTTGTGTCATGGCCTAAAAAGGATTCTTTGGATCAACTTTGCAGAGAATACAAAAATGAGTAAAAAAGTTGGTCACCATGGCTGAGTGGTGTTCACTGGTATACCTTCAAACATAAATGTATCAACTTCTTCACGAATATCCTCATTCGACAGTTGATTTTCATTTTTCATATTTAAAAGCATATCCAAAAATGCCATCCTCTTCTTTTCAACTTTTTGACCACTTTTCTCGAGCTCGTCAAAAATTTCGGCTCTTTCATTTATAATCTAAAAAATCGATTTTCAACATTTGAATTTTGTGTTTACCTTTTGAGTAAACCCGAGTAAGGTTTCTAAAGCTTCTCGCCTCTTTTTAGCCTTTCCTGTGGCATACCAAATGGGGGCAATCCAATTTATTGGGTTGAGCGAATATTCAAATGCTAGATGATTGTATTGTTCAACAGCTTTGACATAAGGTTGATTGGGGTCTCCTTGGGCATTCAGCTCGATTCCCATAGCTGTGCCTAAGATTTGAAAAATCATTGGTTTGTTTGTGAGTAGATAAAACTGACCACAAATGATGTCCAAGGCGGCATGCTTGATTAGTGGGTAAACATCAATAATTTCTTTTCCATCAGCGTATTTTTCCAAATTTTCGATAAAAATCTAAATTTTGGCAGGCATTTTTGGGAAGTTGGTGACCTCAAGAATGTCAATGGGTCGATTCTTACAGAAGTCTCTTTTAAATTTTGACCCGTTTTTTATTGTTGCTACTGTAAATTGTCGATAGTGACAAAAGTTTGTCTCGGCGTGACAATTTTGTCTCCTTGATCACAATAAACAAAATATTATTGTGCTCAAAATTCGCATATTTCTGGCCGGTGACAAGGATTCGCGTTTTGTAAATTGTGTATCCTAAAAAATACCCTCATTTCCTTGTTGAACACTTCAAAAAATCCTTCTAACATATTAAAATGAAATGATGGAGTGAGCATTTTCCGTCGTGAACGCCATTTGTCATCGGTGCTGAAAAATTTTTTTAATATTTTTTATGTAGAGGGAGAGGGTCAAAACTATACCTCAAAAGCAGCCCAGTTCCTAGCCAAGGCAAGAAAAAATTATATTCCTGACCTTTTGTAATCTCATGGTTGCTTTCAATAATCGGCTAAACTCAAGAAACTTTTTTATTAAATTTGATGTTTTTTTAAAATTTGTATGCTTACTTTAAGAGCTTCTCCATTTAATGGAACAACATATAAATTTTCCATTATCCAAATTCGAATCACATTTTCTCCTTTAGAAAGAGCTTTTTTGGCAATGCTCATTATGTATGGAAGGAAGTCTAAATTGTCAAAAAATGAAAAATGGTTATTTTTAGGGTTGCAAATAGAGACCACCATGTGAAATTTTGAAGCTACTACACAATCGGAAGGGGGAGGAGGAATGGGGCACCCACGTGAAAAATTTTTTGAAATTTTTGGAGCAAGTTCTCCTGGTTCCCGCCACTTAACGTTGACTAATCCGGCAAAAAATGTTTTTATTTTCTTCCAAAAATGACCCATTTAGGGGTAATTTCATGATAAAAATCAATTGCGCGCACTCCCGTAACCTTAAAACCGCGGGAAAATGGTGGAAATTCGCCAAAAACGACCACAAAGGGATGCAATTCGATTTTCTCGAGAAATGAACAAATATCTCTTCATGCATCCTTGTGTGATTGTTTTTGGCGAATATTCACCATTTTTCTGCTGTTTTCAGGTTGCATGAGTGCGCGCAATGAATTTTTTGCATAAAATTACCCCAAAATGGGTAATCTCGGAAGAAAATAAAATTTTTTTGCTGAGTTTAGTCAATGTTAAGTGACGGGAACCAGGGAAACTTGCTCCAAATTTTTTTTCTGGAAATGACCCTTCTAGAGGTAAAAACATGCGGGGAATCCGGATTTGACATTTTCGAAGCGAAAAGGCGCTTCTCTGATTCAGGAAAAGCGTATTGTGTATTGTGTGTATTGAAGCGAAAAGTCGCTAAAATGCGATTTTTGCCTAAAAATTTCATAATCGGAAAAAACATACAGGGTGGCCAATAGGTACTTACATCAAACTTTTATCAATACCTTGGCTACCCGAAAAGATTTTTCAATGCGATTTTTTTTAAGCTAGGTAAGCTGAATATGCATCAAATGAGGTGACTTTCGCCACAAAAAATATAAGCTTCTAATATTTTTGCGTTACAATATTTTTAGTAAAAAAACACCCTTAACAGTTGAATTTTTCAAAAATTCGTTCGGATTCTGAAAGAGCATGGCCGATTTTATTTACATATAAAAAATCATGAAAAAATGATTTTACTTTTCATATGTGAAATAATAAGCAAATTTTAAAATTTCATTAGAATAGCTAAAATGGCTCAGTAGTAGTTGTCTCGGCTTCGATTCCAAAGGTAGCGGAATCGAATCCTACTCATGGCGATTTGATTTTACCGCAAAATAGCAGTTAACTTCAAAACTCTCTAATTCGAAAAATCTACATCCTTTTTTCATGATTTTTTGTAGGTAAGTAAAATCGGCCATGCTCTTTCAGAATCTGAACAAATTTTTCAAAAATTCGACTGTTAAGAGTGTTTTTTCCTAAAACAAAATATTGTAACGCAAAAATAGTAGGAACTTTTATTTTTTTTGGCGAAAGTCACCTCGTTTGATGCACACTTAGACTAATTAACTTAAAAAAATTGCATCGAAAAATCTTTTCATGTAGCCAAGATATCGATAAAAGTCTGATGTAAAGTACCCCGTGGAACACCTTGTACTTTCTAAAATAGGCCAAGTTGTACTAACCATATGAAGATTTCGGAATTTCATGAGCAGATCCTATTAGAGGCAATGATGCTGAGCCAAAAATCTTATCGCCATATTCATGCAAGCGTTTTCTTCTCACCAAAAATTTGTGCAAGAAATAAAAATAAAATAATCCAAAAATTAAGAAACTTAAGCCAATGTGGACTAGCATGTTTTTGACTATGAACAAATATATAACCCATCTAGATTATATATATAAACAAAAGTTAGACAGAAACTAGACAAAATTAGTTAGAAACTAGACTAGCTATCTTATTAAACCAAATAAAAAACAAATATTGTACACACATGCATGCCAAGAAAATTGTGTTGATGCTTTAACTGACATAGATAAAAGTTTGGTCTATGAAATCAACAAGAATATAGTATAGTTTAGCCTCTTGTAATCTAGATAAATTGAAACTTTAAAAATTGTTCATTGATTATTAAAAGGGTAATCTTATAATTTTTTGGTGCTAGTCGACTTTGTGTGACCAATAAAACTTTATGTGACCATTCAAGTTTTTATGTGACCAATGAAATAGAAGATTCAGGATCTGCTTAGGCCTAAGCCTAGGCTTAGGCTTAAGCCTAAGACTAGGCTTAGGCCTAAGACTGGGCTTAAGCCTAAGCTTTGGCCTAAGGCTAGGATTAAGCCTAAGCCTAGTCTTAGGCCTAAGCCTAGCCTTAGGCTTAAGCCTAGGCTTAGGCCTAAGCCTAAAAGTTTAATTGGACTCCTAAACTGCAATTTTTAATGCTTTGAGGGGTCCGGATACATTTTTTGGAGCTAGTGTTTGCCAGGGGTAAGAATGTCCAAAATAATTTTTTATACGCTCAATTTCTTCGGAAAAAAGATTAAACACAAAAATGTGTTATGTGTTTGCTTTATGAAAATGATAACACTTTTATTACTCGACTACAGGGTGTGCTTAAATAAATGGAACGATTCGATTGAATGCGGATTGAAGAAAACTGTCCAGATTTTATTTCTAAATATGAACACCGGTGTGACCTTAGCGCTAATGATTATTCGATTCGAAGCATTCTCGAAGTTAAAGCGTGTCCAAAACCTCGTCAATCAACCAAATCTGTGAAAAAGGTACTTCTGAAAGGCACTTTTTGAAAGCTTGGAATGAACTGCCTGTAGTAAAGATGGGTAAAATCATTGATGACTTCCCAGTAAGATTGAAGAAATGTATTCAAGCAAAAGGAGGACTTTTGAATCATTTTTTTACACGCTTTATTGTTAATTTATTGTTGGTTTCATAAAATGTTGTTTAAAAAATCGTTCTATTTATTTAAGCTCATGTATTATCAAAGTCACGCCCATAGTAAGACTAAAATCAATATTGCAAAGACTTCAACAGTCATTTTTGTGTAGAAAGAACAGTAGTTGTGCTTACAAGGGACGTTTTAGACATGTAAAATCGATTTTTTTCTAATTTTGGCAGGAAGTTGTTGGACATACTTTACTTGTTATAAATATTTTTTTGTTTGGGTGTCTGAAGCGGAGATTATTGGCACAAAGACTTTGAAAAGGATAGTCGAATGGCAAGTGACTTGTCTGCCAGTGGAAAGACGTCTGGTTCGATTCCCTTGTGCGTCAATATTTTTTTGCAGTTGTAATAGTATAAAGTTTTTGCGCCAATATCTCCACAACGAAGCTTCAGACACCCAAATCAAAATCATCTTTATAACAAGTAAAGTATGCCCAACAACTTCCTGCCAAAATTAGAGAAAATCGATTTTGCATGTCTAAAACGTCCCTTGTTAGTTTTATATTCATTTTTACCCATGATGGCAAAAGCGGATACCTGTGAAGTTCTTTATGTACCAATTTCATATGTTGGACATCGTAAGTTAAGAATATTTTAAAGGATGTAAAAACTGAATTTTTTGCGATTTTTACAAAATTTTCAAGTTTATTTAATTTTCACCAAATAATCCTATATGGGGAGTCTGCGCGAGCGCTTGCGAACCTTGAAAGCACTTTCCTGACCATAATTAGCCTATTCTTGCTCCAATCAGTGGCGTAATTAAGAAGGGGGTGTGTCATAATCTTGTTCACTTGTTTCATTGATCCTGTCCTTCAATTTATTGTTGTCTCGCTTTTCGTTTCAATACTCAAACCACAACAATCCTTTTTATCTTTTTTTTCAAAAACTTTCAAAAGTGTTCGAGTATCGCAACAAAAGTACTGTTGCGAATAAAGTTTATTATTGTTTTTATTTTGTTTTGTGAAAGTTATTGTAAATCTCGGATTCTTGTAGCTCTATGCGCAAAGTCGAAGACTACTTATCAATATAAAAAACACGATATCGACAATTTTCTAAAGTGTCCAATTCTCAGGACTTTCGTTGCGATACTCGAACACTTTTGAAAATTTTTGAAAAGAAAGATAAAACTTGATTAGTGACTAAAAGAACAGTTTTATTGCATGATTAATATTTGTAGGCCAAGTACGCCTTGCTGACGCATAAATCGCAGAAAGTCCTTAAAAAACCTTTAAAATTTTCACTGATGTACCCCCGATTCCTAAAAAGATTAAAAATTTTTCCCCTTGGCCCCCTTATGTTTTTGCCAACAATTTTGAACAAATTTTTTGACCAAAATTTATCCGTTTTTTTCCCATTTTTTAACCAAACCATTTTTTAACAAAATCGTATTTTTTGGGCATTTTAGCTTAAAGAACCACTCCATTAGGAAATACCCCCGCAATTTTTCGAAAATATGGACCTCTCTGCTTATATATGAGAGTTATTTTGATGAAAGTTGAATTTTTGAAAAACCGCAAAAATTCTGTTTGTTTTTTGTGTGTTGAAAGCCCTTTGCATATGTACATCAAAAAAATAAGTTTAGTTATTGGAAAAAAAGGAACTACCAAAGAAGCGTTGCAAGCTGAAACAATGTGTAAAATTGTTATAAAAACGACAAAAAATAATAACAACTTGGCATCGTGCACAATAACTGGAAAGCCAGATCAAATCACGTAAATCTTAGCAAAGAAAATTTAATCATACTACCGCGCTTCGCGCGCCTAAACCTAATTAGGGCGCGCCATTTACAGCAACGTTTCATATGGACTACCCTTTGCATATGCACCTGGTCCCTATGTTCGCATCATTATGGTGATAACATTGCAGTCTCAATAAGATGCTGTCTGTTTCTTGATCGCTGCGCAATCGGAGACACCCAGGCACGTAGCGAGGAGGAGGGGGGGGGGTAATCCAGACAATTGCCCCCCCCCCTCCCGTCAGAAAAATTTTGAAAAAAAATTATAAGGGTACCCCTTATAATGATCAGAGATTTCGTTTCAATACATAGAATAATACAAAAATCAAAGAACAAACTAGACATTAACACGAAAATGAGAGCAACACAAACTTTAAAAATATGAAGGCAAAGTAAAAGACGGGGTGGCATACCGTTTTGAGATCTCGTGGTGACGGATGGACACAGAAACCGGTCTTTTATATTTATGATTATTATAGGAACGCATTATATAAAATCGAAAAGCTAATCAAAGCTGCTGGACGTCATTTAACAACATTACAAAATGATAAGCTTCAGCTCAGTTTTCCATTCCCACGAAAATATTGTGGCTTAGTACTAGGCAAAGACGGTGCTAATCATAAAGCCATTCAAGAACACTTCGGCATCAAATTCTTCATAAATACAATACCGGACGATGTGGAAACCTCAAAAATTTCAGTAACAGGCCAACTAAAAAGATTGATTAAAACTCGACTTGCCGTATATCACCTTATGGATGTTGTTTCCAATGCGGGTGATAAGAAGTTTAACGTTCAAAACGAGCTGTTCCAACAGCAACTCATTGCTGTACCCGAAGTTTCTATAAAGCTATTGATGGGAAAAGGCGGAGAAACACATAAAACCATCGAAAAAGAATCTGGAGCAAAAATAAAATTTGATCTTGCTAATGTTAAAGATGGAAAAATTTCGGTAGAAATTCGAGGAAATCTTGACCAAATCGAAAAAGCAGAAAGAGAAATTTGGAACAAAGTTAGAATGGCAAGTGCAGGGCCAACTAATGGGCATAACTTGAAAATCAATGTGCCAGTAGGTAAAGTTGGATTGATTTTGGGTAAAAATGGTTCGACTATAAGCAAGGTAAATAGAAAATCATCTAATAAACTCTATAACATGGTGAGATTCCAAAAATGGATGCACATGATCTATACAGTGCGTTGCACTTCAATAAAGCATCCCCTATTTTTGCGTGTTTGGGGCTCAAATGAAGAAAATTCGTACAGGTCCTATTTATGCGAAAATTCAAAAATTTGTTGAGAAAAAGTGGTGTCGAACGTCTTCTCTCAACATCCCCTACCACTTTTGTTTTAGCACTAAAAACAAAAGTTGTAGGGGATGTTGAGAGAAATTGAAGCAGGCATTAAAATGACAATTTTAATTTGAGATATGCCTGAAAACTGGGGCAAAAGTTTATTTTGATCAAGATGATGAAGACGATATTGCCTCCCAATTCCGAACATTAATTATTGAAGGGAAAGCAGAGAAGGCTGCAAATGCTGTTAAGGAGGTGAAAACGTTGTTGGAGAAGCCTATTCAAGTAAAATCATCCCAGAATTAGTCAAATTTATTTTACTTTTACAGAAAATAACATCCGCTAGACCAATTAAAGTGGAAGAGGTGAACCAAACAAAACGGTTCATACTTCCAACTGCTTGTAAGGACCAATTATCTAAGAAGTTTCAAGTAATTGCCAATGTCCACATGGTAAAGCTTTCATACGAAGGTTGTTTTAAACAAATTTTTTAAACGATGAGTTAATTTAGATGATAGCGAAGGAAAAAGTTACGTTATCATAGATGGGCCACAGAAGCAAGCCTTTCGTGCAATCCAAGAAATGTTGGCAGAAGCAAGGAAATCTAAACTTGTCTTCGATGAGGAAGAAACAGTTGAGTTCGAAGTACCAATGGATAAAATTGGTCTGGTTTTTGGACCAAAACATGCAGTTAAGATGCAGGTAACATATAAATTCTTGCGTCTCCCACGTTTTCATCTAGATCGAGAAGGATACGGGTGCTAAAATCGAACTCAAAAAGACAGAGCTACCTTCTAACATATTTTTGATCCAAGGCACACCATTTCAAATCCATCAAGCAAAGCACCAAATCGCAATAAAAGCTCAACAAATTCCCAAGGATTCACCACTACCAGCATTTGTAGCACCACCACCCAAGACTTTCCAGTGTAACGTTTGTTATGAAAACTTTCCTCTTCATGATGGTGTCGCTTGCGTAGACCGAAATGACGAGAGCGAAGAGAAGCATTCCTTTTGTATTGAATGTATTCGAAATCAAGCTAGAGCTGCAGTTGATGTGGTGGATTCGACAAAGCTGGCGAAAGGTGGAATTGGGCTACCATGCATGGAACACGAATGCACAAATGCATTGTTGCTAAGTAAGCTAAAAAATTTTATGCGGGAAATCAGAATTTCACACTCCCAAAGCATGAAAATGCTTCCATGAATCAGGAAAAAGCTGTGTATCGACACGAAAAATTGAGATAGTATGGGGAAGTTTTGCTGGCAAATTTATATCAATAAATTTTTTCCGCAAACAACCACGCAGGGATGCCTAACAAAAGCGCAAAACACATAAAAGGAGCATCAACCAAGCACAATTGCGTTGTCAACACGCAACTGGAGGTGTACCACCAAGAAAGAGTCTATTCGTGTAGCATTCGAGCTCGTCCGTAACGTTATCGTCATTTGCTAATCAACCATGCCTACCATTTTGTTGACCCGTCAATCGTAATAGCGCCATCGTATTCCCCAAATGCGGACATGCAAAAATTTTCATGAATTTTGAAAAAAATATTAAAAAATGACTTTTGCGCTCGGAATCGAACCCGTGCTTTATGAGTGAAGGCCAAGTACGTTAGCCATTCGACCATATCAAACCCCCAAAACCCAATAATAGGGTACTCGTTTTGAAGTGCTCAGCAAACTAAATCGATTGGAAATTTTGTTTTAAATTTTGACCCTTGCAACCACCTTTTCGGCATTTTGGTACGCCGCACCCCGAATTTAATTTTCGGAAAATTTAGGCGAAATCCGTTGGCATCTAAACGAGGCAGTTCTCGACCTCTTGGACGAACGCTGCATGCACGAGTCTATCATAGAAGCTAATATTGAAGGTCTTGTTCGCTGTGATAACTGTGCTAACATGTTGATTATCGAGAATGGTTCAAACTTTACATGTCCTGAATGTAGGCGTATTCAATGCCGGTGAGTTATGTCTATCGTTATTGTATAAACTGGTTTAGTTATTGCCCCCGTGAATATAATGAAGAACACTTTGGTAAAACATGCAAACAATTAGAAGAAGCTGAGCAAGAAAGAATTCGAAAACAAATGGAAGAAGCGGAAAGGGAGCGCTTACGGGTACAAGCAGCAGAAGCTGCAGCAGAAACTGATCGGAAGGCTAAACTTAATCTGTAAGCTACTAGAACAGGCCCCTAGGAAATATACTCCTCAAAGCCAAAATTTATGGATATGCTTTAAAAACCTTACAATCTTCAACTGTAGACCAGTATTACATATTGGATTTTCACTTCAATACATACTCTTATTGAACCCTAAATCAGGATCAGGGAAGCGTTTTCAAGCTTCGAGAATGCGCGCAATCGATTCCTCACATGAAATTACTCCCAGAAATATGATTTTGAGGGAGAAATTTTAAATTGTTTCGATTTTCGCTTCAATACACATCTATTTCCCTGAATCACGGTCAATGAAACATTTTCACGCTTCGAGAATGCACGCAATCGATTTTTAGCATGATTTTACCCTTATATAGGTTGTTTTGGCAAAAAATTTTTTTCAAAGAATAATCCTTTTTTTCCCTCCTTTAAACTATCCAGGAGGCATGTCTCCGTCATAGTTTCTGTACATCCTGGTGGTGTACTTGTTTCCGGCGGTGGTTGATTTGAAGAAATACTTTGTGTATTTCATTTTACCTTAAGTCCTATTTGGCACATAATCTAATAATAACCCTTGTTGCTCGGCAACACAGTTTCCTTGTTAGATAGATTTGCTCTTTTTGCACAAATTTTTTCTACCATATCAAAAAGCTCAATGTTTAGGTATAACCAACTCTCGGATATTATAGTGCACCGATGTCATCGATGCTACATACAATTTGTGAAAAGTGACGGTTGTAATAAGATGACTTGCCGCTGCGGTGCAACGCAATGTTATCTATGTCGTGCTAGTGATATTGGTTATGAACATTTTTGCCAGTATTCTCTTCATTTATATATAAATAAAAAGTTTTAATAAAATTTTAGGTGTGGAAATGTAACAACTCAAGCTAATACTAGCTGTACCAGTTGTGGGAAACGTTGTAGAACCTATACAGATGCAAAAACGGTAGAAGAAGCACACATGCAACAAATTCAACAAGGATATGTTCATTAGTTTCAAGTTGTCAGAAAAGAAATTTTTTCGGGAAACTTAATAATAAAATATAGGCTTTAAATTTAAGAATCGGGGGACAACACACGTATAACCCCCCTCCCCCCGAATTCCGGAGGGGGGGGGGGGTTATACAGTCCAAAATGAGTTTCGCTCACAAATTCTGCGGGCGAGACGCATTTCGCCGCAGTCGGTGGGCTAGTCGTGTTCGCCCGCAGAAGATCATAAGTTTGGGGGGAAGGTGTTTGTATAAATACTAAAGTGCCATTTTTTAGGCACCCTGTAGTATGTATTTCTTTTTTGAGAGGGAATTTTTTACCCCCATAAAAAGTGGTGTCGATTGTCTTCTCTCATTGTTCTCTTAAATTTTAACAGTTTACTTTTGAAAAATGTTAAAATTTTAACACTCTACAAAAAAGTAGTATGTGGGAATTTGAAATTGGGCAAAAGTTTTCGGACCCGACCTGAACTCGGACCTCCTTGCTACCGTCCAAGTGCACTACCATTGTGCTACCGAGACCTACAACTAATGGCCGTTAATTGGTAAATACTTCCGGGTTCGAGTCCCGGTCGGGTCTGAAAACTTTTACCTAATTTAAAGATTTCCACTCGAATAATGTTTATGAGTCATGAATTTTTACTTACATTGGATAAAATTGCAAAATACTACATTCGAAAATTCGTTGATCTTGAAAAGTTATTCTCGCTTTCAATTTTGCGTCTCGACTTCGAGGCTAGAACTAATTGCAATTAGTGCTCCTCCAACTTGCAATTAGTGCAGTTTTGACGCCTTCGAGACGAATTAGTGGAGGTCCTTAGTCCGTTCTCGTAGGAATCCAAACTTAACCCTTGTTCATGTGTTACCACTTCCATGCGTGCTTGTTTTTTTCTGTGCGCTTTTATCACTATACCAACCCCTCTCATTTTCTATAGTCATGGCCTATTGTTGAACCCCAAATAGTTCACCAACGGGCCATTTTTCGGCTTTATCTTCTGGCGTATCTCTTTCCATGACACATCATTGTTGCCAAATGATGTGTTACTTTTCCATTTTCTCACGCTAGCTCAAACTATGACTAAAGTTCATTTTTAATAATTTTATCCTCCTTTACTCTATTTGTGCTCACAGCAACTTTCCATATATATCCTAGACAGAAACTTATTGTCAAACATCAAGAAATGAAATTATTTATTATGCCTTAAATAGGCATAGAGTTTAGTTGATTAAATCTTAACACGAGTACGCTAAGGCCAATCGCAAAAATAACAAAACGTTTGCAGCAATAACAAAATTTTGACAACCACTTCCGCAAACTCAATTTTCTGGTGCCTAGTAACAAATAGGCTTTTATCAAAACAGTTAACAACGCAGCTTCAAGCCCTTGAAAAAGCAACTTTAAAATGTTTCTCCCACTAAAAATATTATATTTATTATCTTTAAATTTTCTATGCTTATCTGCCATTACGATCTCGAATACTTCCGGTGCATCAGAATGCTCAATCGATTCCCTAGGGAATGCTGCAGTGGGATTTTGGGTCGGACAATGGTTATATGAAGTTTGGTATAATAAAAGCTTGTGGTCACAAAGTCCAACAGGTATATCAACACATTTTTTGCATAAAATTTTATAAGGTGCGTGTGATTGCAACCACGGAAGAATGCTCTTTTTCACATCGACAGATAGACCAATACCGGACGAGGCCATTTGGTATTCTGAGATAGCACTCTATGCAACCAATTATTTTGGAAGCGATGTGTGTGCTTGTGATAACGCTGGAAATTGCTATAAGCCATACGGAATTGTTGGATTTCATGCCATACCATATTGTAAAGGTAATTTAAACAAATCTTTTAATACTAAACGAAAAATGTCTGTATGTTTGTGTCACCGAATTTTGTAACCTAGACCTTGAGCGCTTTCGGCGCTCGGTCTCTCGGTTCTTTGTTTGAAAAAACTCAATATAGACAATGATTGTGATGTGTATCTGGCTGCTTATGACGAGAAGAAACAAAACGAAAGTATTGTCAGCCCTGGTCATATAATCGATGAATTCGGACATATACAAGAGTTACCAGACCCATTCAAGGTCCCAGTTGGTAGAAACTCTGGCTATCCAGTGATCTCATCTATGGGGTGTAATGGGTGTGAAGAACTGAAAAGTTATCGCTGTGTTTTGCCGGTGAAAGATTTTCCAGATAGTAGAAAATTCAGAATACCAATTGGGTTAAACAAAGTGGATGATACGTATATAAATGGAATCCGACTGGGACATCTTATAACGTTTGTGATCGACACAAACTCTATGATTTTGGCAATGTATTTGATAATTGGAAAGTCGAAGAAAGAGATGAAGATGTACCGATGGTTCTTGCTAAATATTTCTGTAAGTGGACTTCAAGAGACCCAACTAAGAAAAATGGACGGTTGTTCTTCCATAACTTTGTTCTTGACCATTTGCCCCATCCACCGGTTGTTCTGACTTGTTGTTCCTAAAATGACGTGTTGTTCTTAAAGGCAAAATCGAAGTAACAAGTCGGAACAACAGGTTGATATAGGAACAACAAGTCGGAACAACTAGTATATATTTTCCGACCGGTTGTTCGTATACCACCAAAAAATTCTTCCTGTGATCAACCGGTCATTGGCTTTAGCCTTGACCAAGACTAAGGACAAGACCAAGGATAAGGCCAAAGCAAAGGACAAGACCTTGGTCTTAGCCTAGTCATTGAAGACGTGTCTATTGCGTCAAAATTATTTACGTCAATTTTTGATTGCGTCAAAGGCGTTATCCGACATTTGCATAAATTTTTTATTGCGTCAAAATTGACACAAATGTCTGTTGAAGAAATCGAAAATTGACGCAAACAAAAATTGAATAAATGTCGGATGACGCAAATAATTTTGACGCAATCGAAAATTGACGCAAACTTCGGATGACGCAAATGTTGAATGACGCAATTGACCTTTGACGCAATCGAAAATTGACGCAAATGTCGGATGACGCAAATGTCTGTTGACGCAATCGAAAATTGACGCAAACAAAAATTACGTAAATGTCGGATGACGCTAATAATTTTGACGCAATCGATACGTCTCCAGTCATTAGCCTTGGCCAAGGCTAAGGCCAAAGCTAAGGCCTTGACCTTAGAACAAGGCCAAGGATAAAGCCTTGGCAACAAGTGTCATTTTATCCAACTAAACCCTTTCTTCTTTTTAGTTTTGGGCTTATATCACTGATTTAAACATATCAATTATTTTTGTGCCACTGGGGCTATTTCCAGCACCGGTTTTATGTATTCTTGGTCTATCAAGATTCATCGGAAACCTATCGCTAAGAGGCTTTTTACCTTTTGTTATCTTTACACAATCACTAGCTGCATCTGGTACTGCTATTCTCTGCGCTATCTACTTTAGATATCGGTATTTTTTCGTTCTCTTCTGGATCAAACCAATTTGATCTTTAGATCCACTTTAAACAAATCAATGTCAATATTCAAGTCTAAAATTTGGTTATTTTCAATGGGGATCATCCATCTTCTAGCAGGGTTGCCATGCCTGGTCACATTCGTTCTGGCATTTGATGTGCTTAGTGGCGGTATTAGCAATAATCTGCACTATGTCAATGCTCACTATAAAGATGTATCAAATTTTACAATGAGATTTACTTGTGGCGAATTGGACATAGCTTCTACAAGCGCTCAAATTCCTCTGCTATTAACGTTTGTGCAGATTATTGGCTATTTTGTATTCTCAGTGGCTTTACAACTGTATATCATGTATCATCTGCCCAAAATGGTTAAAAATCCTTCGGAGAATTTTCAAAAAGGGCAACGAAGGCTTATGGTTTCTTTATTGATACAGGTATTTTTAATTTTTCACTATGATTTTCGCACGACGAGGGGGGCTATGCCCTTTTAGCTACACGCCTATGGCTGCAGCAATACTAATAGCTGTAGCTAGTATGCACAACTACCGCTATTAGCGTTAGCTACAGCTAAAAGCTGCAACGCTAATAGCTGTAGCTATTATGTGGAGACGTGTCGATTGCGTCAAAATTATTTTCGTCATCCAACATTCCTTGTTCATGAGACCATGTCTTACCTCCGCTGCAACTCCAATGGGAAAGATGCAAGTTTTTGAGCGTAATTTAGACACTAGTCATGATGATTTGTCTAACGTGCCCATATGTGTTTATGATCATTGCAGTTGCTTTTTCAATACCGAATGTGATCGACACTACGGTGGCTCTGTTCTTGGTTTCGTCGTTGCACTCGACGCTAAATACGCTGATGATGATTTTGACAATAAGACCGTATCGAGATGCTGTTATCCGGATGCTGACTTGTGGTAGATTACCAAAAAACTCTGTTGAAGATACCCCAGGGGCCTATTGGGCAAAAGTAAAAGTGCAGGCTCTAGTGCACTTTAAGCAACCAAACTTTTAGGTGACCAATCAAAAACTTAGGTGATCAATCAAAAAATAGATAACCAATCAATAATGCAAAAGAAAAAATCGAATAATGATCAATTTTTTAACCGTCCAAACAAACTTTTAGACTTAGGCCTAGACTTAGGTTTAGGCCTAGATTTAGGCTTAGGTCTAAGCTTAGGCTTAGGCTTACTTTGCACTTTTGGGAAAAAAGTGAAGAGTTAGACTCGACTTTTCATCTTTTTCCCAAAAGTGCAAAGTAAAAAATTTAAAGTCAAAAGTGCAAAGTGTGCACTTTGCAGTTTTTAGTGCACTTGGCGCACTTTGCACTTTTACTTTTTTTTACTTTCATGCATTTCCACTTTGCACTTTTACTTTATGTGCAATAGGCCCCAGGACCTCCGAAAAAATACTGATTTTGTGTGTAATTTAATTTTTTACTCTCCATGATATTAATAAAATATTATTTATTTATTAATAATACGTAAACCATTTACATGATGGGATAAATATACAATTAAATAATTAGCAAAATTATAACATAGAATATATTATATACCAAAAGGATAGTTTTAGAGAAAAGAGAGGGGGTAAATGATCCATCAAGAAGTTTTATAAGCATTAGATGTTATCATGTAAAAAAGCTGATAAATTTTCACGGCATAAACGCAACTTGAAAATATGATCATTTTGTGATGTTAAAGCACCGGCTCTAAAAGAATCGAGCTTTGGGACGGAAGGGGACCGACAAACTTTTTTTGATCAAATTTTTAATTTTTGTTTGCATAGCATTTCAAATTAGAATTCCAGTACCTTCTAGTTTTTGCATATGATAAACCTCTCAACTAGCTCAACAAAACTAAGTAATAAAAAATTCAAAACTTCAGTGCCTTGGAGCTCATTCGAGCCTTTGAAAATGGTGGTGCTGAAAAAGATCATAAATTAAAAATTTTTTAGATTAGCGAAATTTGCCATAATTTATATATATTCGGAAAATTCATGAAAAATGGAGCATTTTTTGTTTTCACAGTAAATTCAGAATCGTTATAGTTGTCGAGATAATCGCGTTTGAAGTTAGCGATTTTGAGTTTTAACAATTTTGAAATTCCCGCCAATCCCTGAAAATCAGAGATTGGCGAGAAATTCAAATTCAAAATTGCAAACCCTTCGAAGAATTTTCAAAAAGGGCAACGAAGGCTTATGGTCTCTTTATTGATACAGGTATTTATGAGATCTGGATGCCTTTCAGTTTCCATGTTTTTATTAGAGCAATCGCGCCACAATGTAGTAATTTATTATTGGCATAAAATCTTGAATTTTCATGCTATACACTAAATTCGCTGATGTGTCATTCTTGTGAATTTGAGTGGAGGTTGTCCAATCATTCTATAGCTTTCTCGATTTTGACTTCTCTTAGAATCATAGTAATGAGTTGTCGGAATCGGAGGAGGAGGTTCACGATTTTTATCAACTGATATAACTCGATAGTAATATAAAACCACAATCA
>JAQGBS010000355.1:0-22930 GCA_034698545.1 Acrobeloides obliquus
AAAGAAGAAGCGAGGGATAAGAGATGGAGTATTGAGGGTAGGAAGAAACGCACGGACTTTGGACCAAATTGGTGATACAGCCTTATGATGGGCATAAAAGAGGAAAAAGATCTTTATGAGATAAAAGTTCAAATTTATTGATTTAAAGTTAAATTTAGAATATTTTAGCAAACCCAAAAAAGATGAAATAACAAAAAAATCATGGTAAAATCAGCGACTTGTGAAAGATTTGTTACCATCGATCATGAAAAAATTGAAAATTTTTTGAGGTTTATCTACGGGGGAAATGTCAAATTTTAATTTAGATAGTTTTCATGGAATTCCACATACGAAGCGTTTCCCATATCTGGGCAGGGGATCTAGAAATGGACCCCTCCCCAGTATATTTTTCGGATTTGCCCCTATACCCCCTCGTTTTGCCCCTTTTTTTGATCACCAACTCGGGGGTCGCAAAATTTACGGTTTTCCCCTATACCCCTCGTAAATTTTTGGAAAATATCGACACCCTCTGCCGAGGTATGACTGAAAGGTAAAAATTTAAAAACTGAATTTTCGGGGGAAACTTCACATTTCAAGAGCATTGTACTGTTCTTGAACTTTGTTTCTCTGACTATTACTGGAAACAATCAACATAATAACGCCACTTTTTCCTTTTATAGGCTTCATATTTTTCCTAGTAAGCATTATTTTATATTTCACCTGAATTCATGAGAATTTGTAATTGTATTCTCTCAACCCATTATATTATGATTAACAAGAAAAGAAAAAAGTCTATCAGCCCACAATTTAATATACTCATGCTTTTATTTCATGCTTCTTTCATATTAAATACTCATACATGTATGTACTTCTATAAGCACGTAATACTTAAGAAAGTTGAGATGAGGTGATTCTCCGAAGGCAGGAAATTATTCTGACGACAGAAAAAATTAAGTAGAAGAAGAAGAAATAAAACGCATATAATTTTCTTCAGGGAAACCTCGAAAGTTTCCTTATTTTGAATTTTAGACTTGTTTGTCGAAAGGGAAAACCTATTGGATTTCATACGTAGGGATTAATTTGACTTGTATGACATTTTGTGATGACGGAGATGGATCTGAAAAAAAATAAATAAAAAACCGGATATTAAAATAAACAAAAAAAGGTTATTTCATTTATCAAAAATATCGAGTTACACCAAATTAGGCAAAAGCAAACGAAATAGGGAAGAAAGATCTATGGTCAATTTTTACTTCCTTGTGTTTAACATACTTGTTTACGACATTAAGGAAGTAAAACGGGTTTCCTAATGTATAAATTGTTTTAATTTTTTGGCTTCTTTTCTTGTCCTTAAAAAGAAATTCTTTTTGACACTCTCTTTTTTGAAACATCTTTACTTCCCACACGTTCGACGTGAATTTATTAAATTTTCATTTATTTACTCAGAATGTGTTCTATGCGACGTTTCCGATTGGCTTTCCATTTTTTATGATCCTTAAAAAAGAAAAAGCTTTTCTGAGAATAAATTTTGAATAGAGGGAAAAATCTTTAGGTGGAAATGAAATTGTGCAAGAGGAAGTGAAAAAGTTAGAACTTAACAAAGCTTAAAGATTTGAAAAACTATTTTCTAGAAGGTGAAGAACTTAAGTTTGGGCTTAGGCTTGGGCTTAGGCTTAGACTTAGGTTTACATTTTCAGAGATTTGAAAAATTTCTATAATTTTAACATAATTCTACTTTTTCCTTCAATTTTAATTCACATTCCAACTAACAGAACACATCGTTAAAAAAAATCAAAAACTCATAAAACATTTACGACACTTAGGGTGGCATCTTTTGTGTCTGTCGATTTTCATTTGATTATTTTGGGAAGTAAGGCACGCGGCCAGGACTAATAAATCCATAAAACACAAATTTTTGAGTTTGTTGTAAGGATTTAAAAATTTTATAGCATAAAAAGGAGATGATTGAGATTAAAAACTATTGTACTCAATGTTTGTAATTTGTTGCTGATGTTTATTTTTAGAGGCTTACAATTTAAGAAATCCAAAAATCAAGTATTAGAGGGTTTTGAGATGGAGATATTCAAAAAATCAAAGTACGATTACTTTTCCTTGTCCTCAAAGATCTGTATTTTGATAAAAGAGACTGAACTCAGAGATCATCACTATAAAAAATACATGCAACATTTGTTAAACAATAATATCCATTAATTCAAAACATATCTTTGCACAGGGCGTTCATATTTTTCAAAAATTTACAAGGGGTAAACTTTTCTTTCAAAGCTAGAACTTTTTCTTGAATTACCGTAAAGGGCAGTTTATAAAATTTTACGACCCCCCCCCAAGTTGACAAAAAAAGGTCAGCAAGATTTTTACGAGGGGTAAAGGGGCAAACTTGAATCTTTTATATTGAGCGGGAGTCCATTTTTTGGACCCCCTTCTCAGATATGACCCAAAAAATTGATCAAATTCACTACACTAACTACAGTGTAGTGACTACACTATTAAAATTTAATACATCCAAATCATCTGTTTCAGATTTTTGATATCAATCATAAAAATTTTCTTAAACAAATATTTATTTTTCAAATTTTATTCCCAGACACGAATTTTCTATTATTCATTGACCTTTTTTACATTTCATTTATACATTCATTCAAAATTTGTTCATAGTCAATGCTCAAGCTTAATATGGGATAGGATTCCCTAAACTCTAGTTATATTAGTATCTGACTGAAAATTTTATGCATACCATGTGAACATATTATGAATTTAAAATCGGATAAACAAAATAAAATAATAGCGCAAATTTGCGAGTGAAAATTATTTGTTTTGGTGGAGGTGTGTAGGCATCTTCTAAGGAATTCCAAGAAATTTATTGTTTTCCTGTGATTTCTGATTCAATTCAAAATAATGAAAGAAAGAAAGAATGTAATGATTAAATAAATAATAAGCTTTGGATAACCCACGCTAATCAGATTGTAAATTTTTATGTGGAATTTTAGATGTTGTCAAGCATCGAATGTTTTGAATTTTTGAGTGATTTATCATTTCTAAAATACGATTTTTGAGTACTCTTGAGGTATTAGAGTACATAAGGGGATGGGGGCGGTAATAAAAAAATTGCGTAAAAAATTTGCGGACTAGCTGTTCTTGATGTTCCTTTATACCATTATTGTGTGGGGGGGGGGGAGACAGAAAAAAATCACACTGAGCAAGATTATCAGTACTATAGTTGATTTTTGAAAAATATATATTTTGGAAAATCTTTTTTTCAGGACGGGGTAGGAGGACGCTACATTAATATGACTAAAAATGATATTTAGGCCAAAAAATCGTATGTATTTTTTCAAAATTCGCTCGAAATGAAAAACATAAGGGGTACTTCTTATGATTTTGTTACCATCGGTCAGTTTTGGGGGACTGGCCGCCCAATTCGCCCTCTATAGCTACAGCATTTCATACACCATTCAAGGATCATTGATTACAGATTCTTCATTTATGATCTTTTAAATATCTCCACACATACCCAAATATATTCCATCCTCAAGACCCAATAAAATTTTTACGATTTTTGATTTTCCTCAGTGTGTGTTCTAAGATCCAGACAAATCCATTTCAACAAGAACCAAAGAACCATCCCGAATGATCAAAAGAAAATCAGCAACAAAATGAAAAAAGAAAAACAAAACACAAACTCTCAACTTTGTGATAAAGTATCGTTGATCAAAAAATTTGTCGGAGAAAAGTGTCGGTTCAAAAAGAAAGGAAGTGTAGCGTACTCAAAAAGAGTTCCAATGTTCAAGAACACGTCTGAATTTTGCTGATAAAATTTGAAAGAGGAAGAACAAAGATCCTTTTACTACGCACTTGTAAAATTAGGGATTAACAGAAGGAATGAAAATTTGTGTAAAAATGATAAAAACTATATGTACAGGATGTCCAAAAAATGGAAGTTCCTGTAGTTCTTAGCACATAAAGCAATGACGTACAAATTGAAAAAGACTGATTGTGCAAAATAATTTTTGAAAATGCAAAAACTTTTGTTCATACCTGGTCAGACGGGTCCATATTTTCCGAAAATTTACGGGGGAGATATAAGGGCAAATACGAAAAATTTATTGGGGTCCATTTCTGAACTACTGCCCAGGTATGCTTTTGTTAAAGGGGATAAGAAGAGACAGTGCATTTTGCGACCATTTGGGAGAAAATTTTTTGTAAAAATGACCCTACTGGGTTAAAATCATGCGAAAAATCGATTGTGCGCATTCCCGAAGCGTGAAAATGCTTCCTTGACTCTGATTCAGGGAAATTAGTACATTTTGGGTTTTCGCTTCAATACACACATCTATTTCCCTGAATCAGGGTCAAGGAAGCATTTTCACACTTCGGGAATGCGCGCAATCGATTTTCGCATGATTTTACCCCCCAATAGGGTCATAAAAAAATTTTTTCTCCCAAATGGTCGCAAAATGGACCCCCTTTAATAAACGGAGTTCGAACTTGGATTATTAGTTAAAAAAGAGAGGCTTTCGACTATAAAAACTATAGTGGTTTGCATTTTTCTCATTCAAAAAAGATCACCATATTTATTTTTGATATTTATCAGATCATCTTTTTGAAGAAAAGAGCACTCAATAAACCCTCATCTTTGATTTTATTTTTCTAATTTTCATCATGTTGACTTAATGAACGTTGTGATCGCGAGACATGATGATAAATTTATTTTTGTATGACAAAAGTTTATGGAAATATATATTTTAGGGAGTAACATTATTTTTTGCAACATTTTGAATTTTCAAAAATTTTGTCAGGATTGGACAACTTTAAAAAAGTTGCCCAAAATATGCACATACGCACACACGGACATTATACGTTTTATATAAGAAGATGTGAACGTGATTTTTTCGATATTTTTAACAAAAATGTCTGGCAATCACGACTAATAAATCTTCATTGTTTAACTTTTTTACACTAAAAATAAGTAAGACAACTGATAATGGAATCATATGTTTTTGTCTTAAAAAATAATCAAAAATATAAAAATCACAAATTTAAAATTTAACAAAAAATAAATCGTTGGGCAAAACAGTATAGAGAAACAAGATGGGTTTTGTGACCTCTTAGTGAGGTTAAGACGAAATATGCAGTTGAATATATTCGATTCAACGCATTGGCAAATTGAAAGATACTAAAAAATTTGAATATTATGGAGGAATTTAAAGTCGCTTTTAGGACCGCCACTAATACGTTCGGACGGCTCCCGAACGAACTTTAGTTCACTAATTTCGTTCGGAAACATCACTAATAGGCGTTCGGGCGCGTTCGGATGCGTTAGGGCGCTTGTCCAAACATTTCCGAACGCGTCCGAACGGAATTAGTGATGTTATTATTGATAAATTAGTGAAGTCAGAAATTTCCAAATGAATTAGTGGCGGCCCTTACCTTCCATCAATCGATTTTAATGATTTTAACAATTTTTGGTTATTCGTTAGAGCTGCCACTAATTCGTTCAGAAATTTTTGACTTTACTAATTTATCACTAATACCATCACTAATTGCGTTCAGACACGTTCGGACACGTTCAGAAACGTTCCGACGCGTTCGGGAATGTTCGGACGCGTTCGGACAGCGCCCAAACGCATCCGAACGTTTCTGAACGCAATTAGTGAAGTTATTAGTGAACTAAAGTCCGTTCAGGAGCCGTCCAAACGTATTAGTGGCGGCCCTTATACACTCAACACTAAGTTCTTGATGCCTAATTTTCCATTTCATCAAAATTTTGTTTATTATCCAAATTATCAATTTTACACGTCGCTAATCATTTATTTAAATTTTATTTTATTGTCTTCCCGTTTTTAAAAGCATAATGTAAAAGATCTTTGAAGCCAAGTTTACAGTGCGAGTGAAAATTTGGTGTATAACATTGTTTGTTTTATAATTCAAAATGAACTTTGTGCGCTGGTGTTACAATTTCTAGTGAGAGTTTACACGGCGAGTAAAATTAACATGGCGAATAAAGTGGTTTAAAAATTTCTTAGTTTTGTACCAAACTCATAAAACGTGTTTTTGTAATTGTGCTCAATTTCTAATTCATATGATGTTTATATGCTTTTACACTTTATATGGCAAATGTTCACTCGTCGTGAAATTTTACTAAAATTTGATGAGTAATTTTTACACTTTTTTACATCCTACTTTCACTCGCCTTGTAAACTAAGCAAAGCGATTATTCATAAACAATTAACAGACTGTACAAAGTCACTATGAAAAAAACACACACATGATTTTCCTCTTCATGAGTTCAAAAATATGTTAAACAACTGTCCCCTCCCCCCCCAATTCGTCGTATTGGAAAAAAATTTATAAGAAAAAATAGGTACCCAATCCGTATTTTTGTAGAAAAAACGCTTAAAAACACAAATTCAACACAAAAAATCTAGACCATATTAGAAGAAAATTTTAAGTCTCCCAAATTTTCCACAAATAATCTTTAGATAAAATCTTTTAATTTATCTAGAGAATGGCACTCAAAAAATTTTTTATCTTTTTTTTGCAAAAAATTTTTGAAGAAAATGTCTAAAATGAATGTAGAAAGAACTTTAATTCAACACTTAATTGCAAATGCAAGTTTTAAATGAAAAAAAAGTATTTTTCTGCACAAATAAATAATCAATGCAAAAAGAAGTCGGTCGGGCCCGGAATCGAGCCCTCGATCTTCAACGTTCAAATCAAGAACATAGCCCCTGCAACAACAAAGAAATTACTTCAGAACCACCAATTGATATTTAGGGAACACAAACAAGGTGTCAAATTTCATAAATGCCGGGCTCGAATAGGCTCAAATAATTTTTTTCTCGATTCGCTAGCATTTTATCTATATTTTTCGAATTGAACTGGCCCTTGAAGACTATCGACGATTTAGACATTGATTTTCAATTGAATCTGTAAACATGTCCAAAAATGAGCCATTTTTAACTTTAAAAATTAAATTTAAAAATTTTTTTAATCTTTTTCAAAAATTTTTTAATTAACAAATGATTTAGAATATAATTACATTCGAACCTCGGCAAACTGCAATAAAAAATTTTGGCCCCATTTTCAAAAATGTGACAATGGTTTCGTGATAAAACATCTAGTGATTTTTGACATGATGTGTCAATCTCTAAATTTAGCTTCTTTCTTATTAGATTTTCATTCTTTTTCATAATAGAGAAAAGCGCATTTGGGTTGTTTATTGTTGACTCCAAAAATCCAAACTCCATAAAGAATCACATGTGAAACAAGCAGCAGCAAAATAATGAAAACATCCTTGCGCAGCTGGTAGAACCAAGAACGAAGGAAAATTATCGGCAATGGACTTTGTGTAATGAAGAAAAAGATGGCGGCGTTTTTGCATCAAAGTTGAAATTGTGCAAAAGAAAGAAATTAGACCAAATTTAAATAGGGATAAAAAAGTGTTTACTTGACATGAAATGTGTAAAATGATGCTTTTGTTATATTAAATTTGGTAGGGATATTAAAATTTTGGTTCACCATCATTTCTCTCTATTTCTAATTTTGACCATTTTTGCTTCAATACAATATCCTAAATCGAAGTAGGAAGCATTTTCAAGATTCGGAAAAGTGCACATGATCCAAGTAATTTTTGAAAAAATCGATTTTCTTGTTGAAAAATGTAAAAATTGAATAATCTTAAGGGACCATTTTTGTATTGTAAATATGCTATACAAAAATAAAACAGGAGAATTTGCAAAAATTAGCAAAAACTACTTAGCATTTTGGAAAAATATGGAAAAAATAAACAGGAACTAAACGCATTTGAAAATAGTTTAAGAGTAAACATGTGGATCAACAAATGGACACCCATAGAAAATTCGAACTGAAGCGAAAACAATGGTAAACAAATGGATTGTCCATAGAAAATTTATTCATAGTTGCAGATGATATTTATATTTATCGTACGAACAGTTTAGTGTTGATATTTATTTATTTATTCAACAACTGGAATTTTGAAATCAACATTTCTACGTCAGATATTGTCCACATTTGTCCAATTTTCTCAATTTATCGGAAATTGTTTACTATGGGCTGATTTTTCACAGGAGGGGCCATGTAATAATCTTTTATTTTTTGATAGTGACAATTTTTTTCTGATTCAGGCAATATAAAGTGTTTTGAAGCAAAATTTGGCGGTCAGGGAAACTTTTATAAATCGAACTCGCACAAACGATTCTTTGCATAAAATTATCCCAGAAAATTTTTTGGCAATTTCCCACAGTCATAATGAAAAATTTTTTTAAACGTTCCATTTGGGTCTTTTTCCGAGATTCGATGCATGCTGTGCTGCACCTTAGGCCGACCGCAAGTTGTCGTCGTACTTTAATGTCGTACCGTTGTACCTTTTTGTCGTACCGTGATATGAAATGAAAAAAAGTACAACAACTTGCTGTCTCGAGTCGTACTTTTTAATGCATTTTAAATGAAAAAGTACGATAACTTGCGACCTCATGCATCGGTACGACAACTTGCGTCCGGCCTTAAAGTTCTTCAGATTCAAGCTCCTCATGTAGAAAACCCCTGAATATAAAAATTCAGCAATTTTTAAAATTGTTTGAAAAGTTGCATTTTTGCCCCTTGGTCCTGCAGGGAAAAGTTGAATTTTTTTGAATTTTGCCATGAAAAATATTCCTAAAAAATCCTGTAGCAAGCCAATGTCAGTAATTGTTAAACGATAAGTTTAATTTTTGATCCTTTTGTATATTCCGGTTTCTCACAGATCAGTTTCGTTAATAGTCAATATTGATATTTTTAGAAATATTTATTTTTAAAATTAGAACGCCCAAATTTATTGACGTAATAAATTTTATTCTCAAGGGAGGAATGATGATGAGAAACATAAAACCAGTTATGCATATAGGAAGGAAATTTTTTGGACATACATTTATGGATTAATATTGACATACTAAAAAAGGAAATGAGCGAATTAGTCTGGATGTTTTCACGTGAAATTTTTGGTCTGAAACATTGTGAGACGGATCTTTGATAAATTCATGGAATGTGCGTAAAAACGAAAAATTCTTTTATGAGGGATATTTAAAAAAATTCATGAAAGTTAATATAATTTCAATATTTTCAAGAGGAACTTACAAAAATTTTACAAAAGAATTTTTACTGTATAAATTTAACACTACAATTACAAAAACACTTTGGAGCTACTACGCCTGGGGGGAGCACCTAACAGGAATAAAAATGCCGAAATAAAAACTTCAAAAATTTTTTTGAAAATACACTATATAGGGATAAAAATTGACGAAGATCACGTCAAAACTATTATTTTTATCTCAAACTCACTGGAAATCTGTGAATTTTCGCTTTTTTTGAATTTACTAAAAATATATAGAATTCAAAAAAGTCAGTAAAGTAAGTAAATTCAAAAAAGACAAAAATTCAAAGGTTTCCAGTGAGTTTGACATAAACATAATAGTTCCAACGCGTTCCTCGTTAATTTTTAACCCTATATAGTATTTTCAAAAAAAATTTTGACGTTTTTACTTTAGCATTTTTATTCCTGTTAAGTGCGCCCCCAGGCGTAGTAGCTTCAACACTTTTTATTTACTATGTTTATTGAACCTGTTCCTAAGCAGTCTAGTCTTAATTTTAAGCACTTTTCCAGTTAAAGACTTAATTTTTACAAAACATTAGATTTTCTATATTATTTGACATCTAATTTTGGAAAATTTTATATTCAAAATTTCAACATAGGAACAATCTTTAGAGCAAAAAATTTGTTTATCAGCAATTTTAAGCTTTTGAGTAAATATCAATAAACTCAAAAGGTGTTTATTTATAAATAAAACTTTTGTGACCCTTTATTTACTTCAAAATCTTGTTAGCTTTGTTGTTGTGCAAAAAATTATATAAGAAAATTTCGTAGCGGATTGAAAATTGATATGAATATTATTTTAAAAAATGGGGTCCTCTTATTTTTTGCAAAAACTTTTTGTAAAAAATTATAAGCTCATAAAGGTCAGCATTATGATTTTTGCTTTGCTTTCCGATGTAAACATGAGAACATATACTTGTAAGTCTAATCTAAGCCTAAACCTAATCCTTATACGTAAAATAATAGCCTAAGAAAAAGCCTGAGCCTAAATTTTATACTAAGCCTATTCCTAAGCCTAAGCTTAAACTTAAGCCTATTCCTAAGCCTAGGCCTAAGCATAAGCCTAAGATAATCCTATTTCTAAGCCCAAACATAAGCCTAAGCTCATGGTGTTCTAGCGAATAATTTTTTTATTCTGCTATTTTTTTAATTTTTTGAAAAAATTGATTATTGAAAAGCGGAAGATAATTTTGAACTCTTTCATAATCAAATGGATAAGACCAGTACTAGATTTCGGTTCTGTAAAATTCTGGCCTTTTTTGTCGTTCCGTGTTACGTCCTGGTTCCGGTGTTGAACCTGTTCCTAAGCAGTCTAGTCTTAATTTTAAGTACTTTTTCAGTTAAAGACTTAATTTTTACAAAACATTAGATTTTCTATATTATTTGACATTAATTGATGATAATTTTTTATCTTTAATATAAAAAGTAAATTGATTAAAAGTATACACACGACAGGTGTCCATCCCAATTTTTCAAATTCCCAACTTTTTTAACTCAAAAATCACAAATCATATGAATTTTATAATAATGCATTAAAAATGTGTTGTTGCGTCTCTCTTGTTTTGTACTGGAATGAGCGAAACACGTGGGGAATTCATATGATTCGAATCTGGGAGAGAAAGAAATGGAACTGAAGAAAATCTTGTGGTTCTCGAGATGAGGCCAATGATTGACTTCGGACAATGCAACAGCCAATGATAAAGAAAAGAGAACATGTTATGGATTTTTAGTTTGTTTATAACAGAATGTGGGGTCATAAGTGAATCACTCGCTTTCAATGAAAAAGATATGGGCAAAAATCGTGTGACGTGGAAGTAAAAGAAATTACGGGAACAATAAATGAATAAAAATGATACAATAAAATAAATCATTTTGCACAAAAAATTCTTAAAATCTTCTTATACAAGATGGCCAAAAATAAACGCCTACTATCGAATAGATGAGTTTTGATCGTTTGACACAAAGTTTTCCGGGTATAATTTTATGTTAGGAATCGATTGCACTCAGTGTCGAGGGCTCTCGTCATGTAGAAAATGCTCACGGGTTCAATTCTCGACAGAGATCCAAAATTTTTGTCCTTGAATAAAAAATTAAAATATAAAAAGAAGCTTTAACGCTGCCTAATTAGGCGTCCGCGTGGTTAAGTAAGTAGTGAGCTAGCTCGCTCTATATATTCACACAGCAGGATCCGGGTTTGATCCCCGTCCCCATATGTTTAAAGGAATTCCCGTGTGACTAAGAGCAAGATCTACGACTTTACGGCCTAGGTTCCATTGTATAGTTCCTATCTCTTAAGCTCTTGGTCGCCAATGAGTATCTTCGGAACTTGGGAAAGGTAGCCCTCTCATGGGAAGAGACCTATATCTAAAAGTAAGTTCGTCCGCTCTCTCATGATGTTTCAAGTTTTTGTTTTTTAAATTTTTTTAGAAATTTATTTTTTTCCATATTGCAAAAAATACTATATCACAGAGTTATTGCGATATATTGCCACATAAAACATATTGAAATGCGATAGACTGCCTACTGCCTTGCCAGGGATCGAACCCTCTGAATTCAAGATGGTGATTTTGCACCATTTTGCTCTTGCATGTTGAATGATTACTTATTCTCTTGGCAAGCCTAGATTTTTATTTTTTTTTAAATGATTTTTTGTGAAATATCATATTTCGAAATACATATTAAATATGATAAAAATAGCACAAAAACAAACTCATAAATTTTTTTCAATTTGCAAAAATCGCGCGCAACTGGCATTTTTCCAACAAAAAAAATCAGGAAGGTCGTACCGCGTGGATTTTATCACCACCGCGGTGTGTCATCCGTGAGAAAGCGCGAAAATGAAGAAATTAGTGCTGGGTACAACCTGGTCCGGAGAAATTTGAATGTCTTTCGAAAGAAAGAAATTAAAAGGTGGCATCAGAATGGTCAATTTCCTCTCATTTGCTTTCTGCATATGTATATGTATTTAAGTGTTGTTTTGCTGCAAAAATAGAGGCTATCCATATTGTCTCTAAATAATCTTGGGCTATGTAACCAGAGCAGACGATTGACCCAGACAGTGTGTAAAAATGAGATGTTTTCGGCTCGCGCGGCCTCGAACAGCACGGTCCTGTCGGTACCAGGAACATATTTTTGGGTCTGAACGTGCCGCTCAAAGTTCATGTCCGCTTCGTAGTGGAGGAAGAGAAAAATATAGGTAAAAAAAGAAAAAGGGAAAATGCATAAAATAAAAAAAAGAAAATATAAAGGCTTAAAACTCGTTATCTAAAAAACTAAATATATATAGTCTGGTTCATATAGTGGGCTAAAGATGCCCCCATTTCTGGAAAAAATTTTAAAAAATGGGCTCGCGCGCAGCGCGAGCCGGGCCAAAAAAATAATTATTTCCCCACATGTGTACAAACACCCCCTGAAAATGTTGACTTTCTGCGGGTAGGAAAAAACATAACGGGGGACCAAGGTGATTTTTGAAAATTTTTTGAAAAAATCACCTTGGTTCCCCCTTATGTTTTTTCGAAAATTTTTCAAAATTCTGGGAAGAGCATAAGGGGAGACCAAGGTGATTTTTTCGATTTTTTTCAAAAATTACTTTGGTCCCCTTATGTTTATTCGCGCCGATAGGCACGAAAAATTTTTTGTTGAAAAATACTTTTTTAAGCTAAAAATGCTTTAAAATTACGATTTTTGTTGAAAAATTAGGAAATTTTTGCGACTCGTCCGTAGTCCGCAGGCCTATGGCTGGTCAGTTTTTCATGCTTATTACGAATATCAAAAAATTATTTGAAAAAAGTCCCGGATGGGGGGGGGGGTTGAGCCCTATCTTTGCGTGTATCTCATTAACCCGTTGCCCATAAATCATACAAGAGGGCTAGGTGGGCGAAAAGTTCACTTCTGGGGTTTTTTATGCGAGGAATCTATTGCGTTCATTTTCGAATCATGAAAAAATCGCCCAAATTCCAGTTTTTTATACACCCTGTAATTCGTTTTTGATTAAAATTCAGTTAGAAGCCATAAATTTTTGCCATATCCTTTATAGTTTTATTTTTGCAAAATTTTGCACAAATTATTTTCAAGGAATTAGCTTTTCATATTTTATGTATTGTTTTCTCTCTTTTTTTTGCTGTATAAATTATTTATAGTACTTACTAGACGTCAAAGTCTACAAATGAGGATATTTTTAAGAAAACA
Organism: Acrobeloides obliquus; assembly: GCA_034698545.1. Lineage (NCBI taxonomy): Eukaryota > Metazoa > Nematoda > Chromadorea > Rhabditida > Cephalobidae > Acrobeloides > Acrobeloides obliquus. The sequence continues at coordinate 13,334 of JAQGBS010000355.1, forward strand.
TTTTTCACTGCATTCTCCAATTTTTCATGAAATTAAATTATTAAAGAGGGGATCCATTTGGGGGGCCATTCTCCAAAAAAATTTTTTTGCCAAAACAGCCTATATAGGGGTAAAATCATGCGAAAAATCGATTGCGCGCATTCCAGAAACGTGAAAATGTTTTCTTGACCCTGATTCAGGGAATGGGATAGGTGTATTGAAGCGAAAATCAAACATTTTTCGGATTTTCATGAGAAAAACGTCGATTCCTAGGTTTTTCTAGGCGGGGAATCGATTTCGCACACTTCTGAAGCGTGAAAACGCTTGCTTCATCTTGTTTTCGCGAAAATATCGATTTTTTGATGCCCAAATCGCTTCAATATACCCACTACCTCCTCTGAATCAGGGTCAAGGAAGCGTTTTCACGCTTCAGAAATGCGCGCAATTGATTCCTCGCCTAGAAAAACCTAATAATACGGTTTTCTCATAAAAATCCAAAAAATGTTTGATTTCCGCTTTAATACACCCATCCTATTTCCTGAATCAGGGCCAAGGAAGCATTTCCATGTTTCGGGAATGCGCGCAATCGGTTATGCGCATGATTTTACCCCTATATAGGCAGTTTTGGCAAAAAAAATTTTTCGGAGAATGTCCCACAAATGGGTTCCCCCTTTAAGAAAATTAAAAATGGCATTTCAACACAAAAAGCGAAACTGTTTTGTTGAATTTTGTTCAAACTAATCGTGACAAAATGTGAAATGAACTTTGTCAGATGAATCGTGACAAAAAAAAGTTTATTTTACGTCATCAAACTTGTGCCAAAAATGCAGAAATTGACGCAATTGCGTAAAAATTGTCGGAGCATAAAGGAAATTTGAAATAGTATAGTTTGAGTGATTAAATATGCAAAATACCGTATTTTTTCTAAAATAACCCCTCCTAAAATAACCTCCTCACTGGGGAATTCCCATGTGCCCAGTCACAGTCTATATTGAAAGTAACGTCATTTGATAGCATTTTTGATGGAGGAAACATATTTAAGCAAATAGAATGCATGTCTATAAAATTTTTGAAAAAAATCGATTTTGTGTTTTCAAATTTCGGCAACATAGGGGGGGGGTGAAAAAATAACCCCCGGGATTATTTTAGAAGAAATACGGTATGTGCATTATTATTTTTTCCAACGTTTTGTTTCTCCAATTTCTTCAACTTTGACTTTATGATTATTTTCTCCACTCTTCTGCCAAATCGAAGTTTTCGTGGGGTGGATTTCCTAAACTCGGAGTTTTTTTAATGAAAATTGTTGCGAACAACAATATTACAAGAAAGAATTTTAAAACGAAAAAATGGAATATAAAAAAATAAAAGAAATTATGGTTGAAAAAAGTAGGTTGGAGAAAAAGTAGGAAGAGTAATAATGCCAAAATATGTTGCAATTTTTTAACTAGTATTCAATTTTTTCGTTTTTTTTACATATTTTGCATAAATTTTACTCAAAGTGGGGGTTAGCAGTGGCGTAGGGAAACGCGTCAGCTAAGGGGAGGCACTTCCCCATAAAAGGCTGATTTTTTCAACAAAAAAACATAAGGGGGATCCTTAGGAGCTACTATACAATGGAGGGAGGCCACATAGATTTTACAGATTTTATGTTTTATAGATTTTAGGCTTTATAGATTCTTTGTGTAAATGGACTCCCAGTGATGTTTATGTATAAGAATTGTAGTTTGAAGCATGATGCTTGAAAACAAAACTAAGGCGCTTAATTTCGCTAAATTTTTATTAATCATAAATATGATTTAAAAGCAATTACATTCCGTCAATTTTTTGTCCTCATTGGAATGCAAAGAATTGTTATGAATAATATGTCATGCTAAATGAAATATTTATTTAGAAATTTGAAGATTTTGCCAAACAAGGGAAAGCAATTAAAATTTAAGCTCAACACATTTTAAAAAGGATCCATTTGTTCAAAAACTTTTTGCTAAAAACAGGGTTAACGCATACACCTGGGGGCAGGAAACAGTGTTGTATCCTGATAGTCGAGGATCCAACGTTTACATGCATTTATTGTACCTTCATCAGGAATTTGAAAGTTGTACCGACATGCCAGTTTATTCTTCAAGCGTTAATCTCTACGTTCTATATCTTGTACAGGGTTTAACAATGGTATTAAAGATCAATAAAGGTTATTAAAGGTAATATAACCTTTAATTTTTGAACATTGTACTCATGAAAAAAGTTGGTGATCGGAAATTCAATTTAATAACAATCATGCAAAAGAAAATTTTTTTGAGAAGGAAAATATTTTTTAAACATTGTACTTATGAAAACATTGGTGATAAGAAATTCAACTTCACACAAGTGTACGAAAGGTGATAAAATTTTTCAAAATTGAGGCGCTACTCCCGCTCCCTAATGCGCTTTGTCCTTTCTACTAGTGTTGTACTCTTGTGGTGGAGGATCTAACTTTTTCATGTATTTATTGTACCTTTATCAGGAATTTGAAATCTGTAACACACCAGCTTATTCTTCAAGCGTTAATCTCTACGCTCTATATCTTATACAGAGTTTAACAAATGGTATTAAAGGCCACTAAAGATTATTAAATTATGCCTTTATGCCTTTAATAACCTTTAGTCGTCTTTAATATCATTTGTTAAACCATGTACAGGATATAGAACGTAGAGATTAACGCTTGAAGAATAAACTAGTATGTTACAAGTTTTCAAATTTCTGATAAAGGTACAATAAATACATGTAAAAATTAGACCCTCGAGTACCAGGATACAACTAGTAGGAAAGGACAAAGCGTATTAGGAGGGAGTAGCCCCTCAATTGGAACAATTTTATCATCATACGCATAGGCGTAGCCAAGGAAGGGTTAGGGGCTTTAGCCCCCTGTCGTCCAAAAATTTAATAAAAAAGCGCAATTTTTTAAGGAAAAAACGCATTTTTTAACAAAATTTACACGTTCAGCCCCCTGTCGCCGATTAGCCTCCTCTGTCACAAAATCCTGGCTACGCCTATGACTCTACGTATGCTTGTCAGAAGTTGAATTTCTGATCACCAATTTTTTCATAAATACAATGTTTAAAAAATATTTTCCTTCTCAAAAAAGTGTAATTGTTATTAAATTGAACTTCTGATCACCAACTTTTTCCATAAGTAAAATGTTCAAAATATTCTTTCTCAAAAAAACTTTTTTTAGTCATTAAAAACGTTTTAAAGATCATACTACAAAAACATTTTTATTCACTTGTTTACTTCCAATAACAAGTTCATATTGCGATTAATAAGAATAAAAGCACACATTAATCTAACTATGAAAACCACTGAGGCTCATGCGGCAGACTAGAATTTTCAGAAAGCTCCAGATTTTTCGTTATTTATATTTGGTAATGACACCCACTAATACAACGAATCATAATATCAATTAACAAAATTGTTTCATGAAAATTCACGTAAACATATAAAACAAAAGAGGGAAAATACGAGGGGATGTAAAATTAAAATTTTTAAAAAGTATAGGGAGAAACTGCGAGGCGCTCGCAGTTTCTCCGAGAGTGACTCCAAGCGGCACTCCCGAGCAGGGCTGCCATATAAAATTTTCGAATTAAAGCATCGGATCCTTAAAAAAAAGCAAACATAAAGCAATGGTTTTGAAAATGCGTGACGATCCCTAGAGTTACCCCCTAAAAATTGAAAAATATGCAAATTTCAAAAATTAAAAAATTACCATACCGGGAGGTCCAATGAGAGGCTTATTTTAATATGGCACATGTAGTGGCCTAATTTAGTCTTAGATGCGCCTAGCGCTTTAGTTTCTAATAATAATTTTGTAAAATTGAAAATAAATTGGAGTATGCAATTTTTTCATTTTTCACTTCCTTTATTATTCCACTAACAAATTTTCTTCAAATATGTGTTGCGGCGTCATTTTTCTAACAAAGGAAGATTTCTCCCTATCGATTCACGCTCCAAGCTTCCGAAAGAGTTTATAAGTAAAAAATCGGTCCTTAGCCTACTTGCGTGTTTTTTTTAGGCCCGGTGGGAATTAGATTGACTAGCCCGATGCTTCGAATTGAGATGTGCTTATTGCTCAAATTTATCTGTATTTTATAATTTTTGTGAGTTTTGATGAAGGATTGAGATAATTTTGAAAAGTTGGAATAATTTGCTTATTTTTCCTTTAGCATTTAAAATTTTTTTATACGTTTTGTCTATCCTTACATACGTAAACAACTCTGTTGAGTAAAATTTTTGATTTCGCATAAATTTCATTGAACTTTATTTATACATAGATTTGTTTTGATTGAATTGTTGATCAAGTTTTTGGAGCTACTTCGGCTCTCATTGAACGTGGTCTAAAATCGAAAAATTTTACTTTTCGAAATTTTCTCAAAAATGGCTCTGTTAGAGGTAATTTTATCCAGGAAACACGTTGGCGATATTATTTTTGCGTAAAAACGTTTCCATTTTTTAGGAAAATCGAATTTTTGCATATTAGCTTTTTCGAAATTTGATTTTTTTTAAAATGGAAGAGTTTTTATGCAAAAATAATATCGCCAACGTGTCTCCCGCATAAAATTTTTCGAAATTTTCTTAAAAATGACCCCTAATAGTGTCATTTTTGAAAAATTTTGAAAAATAAAATTTTTTCGATTTTAGACCACGTTCAATAGGGTATAAGAGCCGAAGTAGCTCCAAATTTTTCGTTTTTATATTTAGTCTATCATGGGAGAATCGAGCAATGTTCCAGAAGTTATATCACTTCCTGTCCAAAATATGAGTATTGCTATAAATTTTACTGTTCATATAGAAAATTTACGACCTTGGGAATATGTGTTTGTCGTTGGATCACATTCACAATTAGGAGAATGGGCTCCGGAAAACGCCCTAGAGCTAAAACCGGATCCTGAAAATAGGTAAGGCCTAACAAAACTGAAATTTTATACAGGGTGTCCAAAAAATAGCAATTTTGAGATTTTTTCAAATTTTTTTCAAGCATATAACTTTTCAACAAAATAACGGAGTTTTCGATGAGAGGAATCGATTGCGTGTGTTGCCGAAATTTGAAAATGCTTCCATGAGTCTGATTCACAGAAGAGATTTGTGTATTGAAACGAAAATAGGTTAATACATGGTCCATTGAAAGTTTATTCGAACAATATAAAAGCGAATTGAGACCCCCGAAAGTTCGATTTTTCTCAAAAAACCGATACAGTGGATTCTCGATAGTACGGTCCCCCAAAATCAAAATTTCAAAAAATATATCTTCGTCAATTTTAATGCTATTTTTTTCGTTAACCACATTTTCCCTAAAATTTTATATAGAATTTTAGGGAAAATGTGGTTAAGGAAAAAATAGCATTAAAATTGATGGAGATATGATTTTTTGAAATTTTGATTTTAGGGGACCGTACTATCGAGAATCCACTGTATTTTCGCGAAAACAAGATGAAGCAAGCCTTTTTACGCTTCAGGAGTGCGCGTAATCGATTCATCACATAGAAAAATCACATATAGGGTTATTTTGGTGAAAATTCAAAAAACTTTTAAAAAAATCGCGCAAAAATTCAACATGCCATAAATTAAAATTGTAGATTTATTTGGAATGGCTCTATCAGCCTAAGCTTGAAAGAAAGTCGACAAATGCTTAAATTTCGATATTTTACTGGGTATTATTTGCAAAGTACGCAAGAAAAGACCAGTAAAATTCGGATTTTGTCCAAATGGGAGTCTACAAGGTTCCCTAGATATATTTTACCTGCAGTGGAAGCAAGAAATGGGATATGCAGTACTGGGTTTGACGAATTTGGTTCATATGGTATAAAATATGGGGTGATGGGTAGTGGATTTTCCCTCCCCCTCAACGATCATGGATAAATTGAAAATTTTGACAAACCAGGGGTTTTTCGACATGTGGAACTCAAATCTGAAGGAATTTTTTGATTTTTATCATTGGAAGTTCCCCTACAAGGGGTATACTACCTAATATGTAAAAAATTTTTCTAAAAATTCCATTTTTCAAAAAATCAACCACAATACCCCCTCCCCTCCTCCTGTTCCATGATCTGCGCCATTATCAACCACTACCCGAGTCTTTCTCAATTCTAAATCCAAAGCGTAACATTTTAGGAGGAAAACATCTTCTCATAGATGGATGGCTGCACAACCAAAATTTGCATGAAATTTACATCTACGTTTATGGACGTGCCTTAAAATTTTTCAAACCCAAATACGAACAAAGAACTCACTACATAAAAATTGTGCCCTTTGACCTTCGTTACGCTGAGGTAAAATTTTTTTCTTCTTTCATAAAATTTTAAAAAACCGCCATAAAAATTTAGGAATATAACTATTTCCATTTACATCGCCCCGTAACATGGAGAGTTTCATCAGTTTACCGATCTTCCGTATATTTTTTCTCTTAAAATTGTAAATTTGTCGTGATTTTTATGACCCTGATTTTGTGATGTCCAAAATACAGGATGTGTAAAAAACCGGAATTTGGGCAATTTTTTCATGTTTTTTTGACCTGAAATTTTTTTCAAAAATAACTCTATTATAGCTAATTTTATGCGAGGAATCGATTGCGTACACTCTCGAAGCTTGAAAATGCTTCCTGCTTCAGTGAATCGAGGTGTGTGTATTGTAGTGATGACCAATTTTTGCTATAATACATCCATTTTTCTTTGATTCAGGAGCAGGGAAGCATTTTCAAGCTTCGGGAATGCGCGCAATTGATTCCTCGTATAAACTTACTTCCAGAAAGTCATTTTCAAGCAAAAAATTTAAAAATTTTCGATTTTCGTTTCAATAGACACTCTGATTCCCTGATTCAGGGCCAGGGAAGCATTTTCTAGCTTCGGGAGTGCGCACAATCGATTCCCGTATAAAATTAGCCCTAATAGGGTCATTTTTGAAAGAAATTTCGGGTTGAAAAAACATGAAAAAATCGCCCAAATTCCGATTTTTTATACATCTTGTGACAGTATAAAAAAATTAAAAAATTATTTCTTAGGTGGCTAGTGATGAGGGAGATCAAGAAGACGGTCAAGATGGTGTGAATATTTTGCCAGATTTACCAAGTTTTTCGAATTGTGAAATAGCGGTAAATTTTTTCCCTTTTTTAGATTTTTTTTAATTAAAAAATTTTAGGTCCTAACTAAAGGTGATCCCAACTACAAAGCTCAAAGTATAACCGGTGAGGCTTTTCGAAACAGTGAAGATTACTTTATTTTTCGAACTCAAACTATCTCCTGTGAAAACCTTGTAATTTTCAACAAAAATTTTTTATAAAACTATTACGTTTAGGCATTTCGCATCGAGTTATATTCAACTAAAAGATTGGATAGCGTTTCCGAGCTTTCTGAGTTAGAAAATGAAGCAAAAGAAGTGAAAAATGAGCTTCGAAATGGAAATCGAATAAAGTTGGAAAGGGTAGCAATGACTTATTGTTTACCAACTAATTTGACAGATACTTTTGGTACAGTGTCACTGACGATTTTGGCAAAGTCACAAAAACCAATTGGGCAAATAAAATGTAAGTGGAGTATTTAAAAAATTAATAGATTCTTAGAAAGTTTTCTCTTCTCCCACTCAACCTAGGATAAATCTTTACTCTTGCTCAGGGCCAAGTGGTGGGCATGGACGGGCATAGAAAAATCCCATGGGGCCGTAAATTTTTACGACTCTAAAAAATGGACTGGGCCGGGGACGCAAATTTTGCGGTCGTAAAAAATTTCGGCCCTATTATCATGGCAAGAGATTTTTCAAAAAAAATTATCATTTTTCCGATCATTTTCAGCTTAAAACGTCCATTTTTTATAAATTTTCGCGCCTGATTTTTTTAATAAAAAATTTCGAAAATAACATAGCTTTTAGTGGGTTACCTATTCTCAAAGCCTATAAAACAAGAAACAATATTGACCATGGAAAATTCATTCTCACGACACTGGACCAAACGATTTACATTGGAAGTTGGACATAGAGGAATGGGAGATTCTTATACCAAGTTTGCCGTTAAATTTTTCAATTTAAAACAACAAAGTTTTAGATCTGCTTCAACTAGAGAAAATACCATAAGCTCGCTAAGTCGTGCAGCTGAACAAGGTGCAGACTTTGTTGAGTTTGATGTCCAACTAACTAAGGATAAGGTAAACTTTATATTCATGCTGAGCTCTCTGACCCTTGTCATGAGTGGGAGTGGGAGAGATTTTTTATTTCTATGTCCCCTATTCTGAGTGACAAGAACCCTAACAGCTCAAAAACAAAATCTTCGTAACCAAGGTGGGACTCGAACCCACAACCTCTAGCATACTGGGTCAGTGTTCTATCCCTGATCTGCAAGATCTCTTGATCTGCCAAATCCACTTATGACTTCTCCAACATGGATAAGTATCTGTATAGGAGTTGGGGCTCAGCACAGCTTGTATATAAAAAATAATATAAAAATTTAGATCCCTGTAATTTATCATGATTTCTATGTTCTTGTCTCTGTGGTCAAACGATCATCTTCGATGAGAGATTTGTCTAAAGCGGATGAAAAAGAGTCCTCTGCTCAATCAACTCTTCCTTCAGCACAATCAAATTTAGGAGAATTTCATCAATTGGCGGTTAAAGATTTACATTTGAAGCAGCTTCAAATGTTACATGTAAGGTCTTGGTAAAGAGGCGTAAAGGAAAAAAATGAATTTGGACTTGGACCCATTGGATCGCAGCCCAATAGACCCTATCTGTCTCAAGCCCAGCAGTATGGACCGAGACCAATGGTTTCGCTAGATTGAGTTCTTATAGGCTAATGGCCGAAACCCATCAGTGAACATGGGCTTAAGCCCATGAGATTTGGACCACGAATCAGACCCATCTATGATCCCGGTGCTCAAGCCTAACAGGCTCGGATTTGGCCACTTAGGCAATGCTTCTGCTTCCTATAAAAGGGCTTAATCTGCTCCTTAATCACATAAAAATATGATAATTTTTCAGCTCGAACATTATCGCGCTATTGAAGAAGATTTTAAAGGAATGGTCAAAGTTACAAGCGATGAGAATGAAAATCCGGATGACTGGCCATTTCCAAAATTAGTTGATGTGCTTGAAAAGGTGGATCATCATGTTGGGTTTAATGTGGAGATCAAATACCCCATGAAAATGGCTGTAAGACATAATCTTCAAAACGTATAGGGGAGGACCGAAACAGTGCGTAGGGATGAAGGGAGTAGTCTCAAGGGGCTCTGGAGGCCATATCCTCCGATTAAGAGGGTCAGGCAATGCCGTAGACAAGGGGAGACAAGTGCGACATGTCCCTCGTAGCCGGAGAATTTTTAATTTTTCTCTTTATCCTAATGTTCTCTTGTGTTTTTTCATAAAATTTTGAAAAAACATTACTATGTCCCTTCCCGTCGAGAAATCTTGCCTATGGCACTGGGATCATTGTTCGGAACCAAAACCATTGTGATATGCCTAGGAGATTCGGGTTGGGGGAGGGGGCGGGGTACTGCGGTCGAGTTGTTTTTGATTTTTTCTATATAAAAGATCACATAATTTAGGATGGAAATGATGAATGTGAAACATATTTTGAGAGGAATGAATACGTGAATATTATTTTAAATGAGG
>JAQGBS010000356.1:0-22920 GCA_034698545.1 Acrobeloides obliquus
CTGACACCAAAATATGATCACGCTTTTTGAAACTTGCAAAATTTCTAGGTTTGTTGCTTGCAAAGCGGTATTAAAGCCGACTGTTTCGGATATACCTAAAATATTTTAGACATAAGGCTTGATGTCAGTCCCAGGGCTATGTTGCGTTAGAGTTTTTTCATCACCTTTCAATGGGAGGTGTGGTATCCGCTCTAGGGGATATTCCATCTCCCACTGAAACCCAGCCTGGCCTGTGCACATCTCTAGCCTTCATATCCCGCGTATAGGAGGTGATCCATTGGATTTTGACCTGCGCTCCTGGTCATGCTTACCATTAAATAAATCAGCTATGGGTTGACGTTTTTCCGGCTCGATTTTTGCCAACTGCCAACTCCACAAAAAGTTTGGGGATTTCAGCACGACAATTTAGATTGTATGCAAAAATCGGATCATAAACTCGAAATTTCCTTTCAGCTGGAATATATGAATGTTGAACATAGTCAAATATGATTTCTATTTGTTCTTTTTCATCCTCTGCATTCCAAAGAAGGGGCATGAGATCTGGTATTTTTAAGTGCTAAAATTTTGAATGATCAATAATTAAGACAGACTAAGCAGAGTTGTTGAAATAAAGGATAAAATGGTAATAATTCATGTTCTGGGAGGGGGGCTCGAATCAGGGTCCCTCGGGGTCCAAATATGCGAATTTTCATTTTTCGGTAAAAACGTAGGATATGTTTTTAGGGCTTTAAATATTGTCAAAATTTTTTTTTTGATACCACGGAACTTTTTCGTGGTATCTAATAAGTCAGGATCCCGCCCCCACAGGGTTGATGAGGCAACACTATGTTTTTTTGTAGGTGTAAAACATACCACAGCTTGTTTAACATGCTCATACGATTTCGCATGAGCACTACATTGTCTAAGATCCTCCATAACCTCATGGCAGCAAGAACAAAAATATTTTTGAACCAGTTCATCTTTGAGCAAAAATTCAGCTCCGAATTCAAAATTTGTTATACTTTGATTGTTTTCTGCTCGATGACTATCTTGAAAGCTGATTTCCGACAGGTCGATAAATTTATTAACAAAAGAGTTTTGATCTAAAAGTGTATTGAAAATGAATTATGGAAAATGTGTTAATAAAGGATGCGTTTAAAGTTTCGGAATACTTTGTAATTTCATTCTAGACCCCAAAATTTTTTCAGATTCTGAAAGAGCATGATGAAAAACGGAGATCCCCAAAAAATCATCGAAAAAATTTTTCAGGGTCTCTAGCTAAGACGGTTGTAAGACACCCAATTTTTATGGACTACCTTATATGTTTGAAGGGCTCATGCGGTGGTCCTCTTCAATTTTGGGTTCATGAGTGAGTGGGTCAGGGGAGAGACTCCTCCTTGCCGACCTATGTTACCCATTCCCTAAAAGTTTAAATTGACCGAGATATGGTCTTAAAACGGAAAAGATAAGTCGAAATTTTGCAAGAAGAATGATAATTCGAACATGGACCAAAATCGCAACCGCTTTAGCCAAAGACCCTTTTAAATAATTTTTTAGTGATCACCGTTTTCAACATGCTCTTTCAGAATCTGAAAGTGTTCCGGAACTTTTAACGCACCCTGTACATACCAAAATTGAAAATATGCTTTTTTGCTAAGCAATCGATATGAGTTTCGTCAAATATATGGCTTTGCCAGCTGTTGGCTTTAATTTTCCAGACGAATTGTTGGCAATCCTAAAAATGAAAAAATTGAAATTTACGTGCAATTCATAAAAAAGTTTTGCCAAAAGCAATCACTTTTTTTAAACACAAATGACTAAAAATGCCGTTTTTGTCGTTTTGGTAAAACTGTCTATTTTTGACAATTTTGAAAAAAGCCGTTTTTATTGGAAAATGGGCATATTTTTTGTTCCAAAAATTCTTACTTGACACCAGTAAGCATCAGAATCTCCCAATTTCTTCTCAGTCAACACACTTTGATGAAAAATACGCTTTTCGGCTGAAGCCAAGTTCTTCAACAATTGTGGCATGCCTTGTATAGACTCATAGAAATAAGTCTCTGTTGTTTGTTTGCTTCTTTCTTTGCCTAGTAGCTCGATCAGGTGGTTTCTACGCTGATCCGGTTGAAAGTATTCAATGTTGAAAAGTTCTGATGGATTCTTGCGACGCTAAATTTTTTTGGTAAATTAATTTTTTGGATTTTGGTATATTGACACATAATGAAGTGTAGGGATGTCCATCCCCTATAGAAGGAACTGTACACGGTCTCGCATTAAAAAGTGCATACGTAGTCGATTTTGAATTAACTAAAAGGAATTGTAGATTGATATCATAGAAATTAAAATCCACCAAACTTTTTTATATTGACACATAATGAAGTGTAGTGTGCATTTTTTTATGGGGTTTTAGTCTTTTGAATCACCATACCTCAAAAACCCTGGAAATATGTAAATTTTCAGCACGAATATAAATTATTCGTGAAATGAAACGAGCATTGAAATTCGCATATTTCCATCTAGCGGCACAATAATTGTTATTTTTTGTCACTTGTGGTTTACTAAACACGACTAGAAAACGTATGTAATTTCTGTATGTTACATTCGCTTTCATTTAAAAAACTATAAGAATCTTTTAAAAGACTATGTAAGTGACATACTAGATGGCACTTCCATTATTTTTCTATAGAGACGTTGGGTTATATGTAAAAAAAGTTGTTATATAATAAAGTTTACATATAAACATATCCAGGCATTTTATTTAAAGAACTTGATACAGTCGAGCCTCGGTAAGACGTCAGCTTGAGGAACGGCTCAAGATGACGTCTTATCGAGGGCGATGTCTTATCGGAGAGTATTCTTATCGAGTGTCGACTGTAAAGAGTATGAAACATGAGGCATGTTTCATTACTTATCCAATTTTTTACGCTTAGCAAAATTGATAGGGATTGCAAATTGAAGGAATAATTGGGCGGTATCCCGCTTCATCTGTTGGACAGTTCATCTACCGAGGACACTTCATCCACCGAGGATATTTCGTCCACTGGACACTCATCCATCGGATACTTTATCCACCATGGACGCTTCATCCAACCGAGGACACTTCATCCACCACGGACACTGTCCTTGGTAGATAAACTGTTCAGTGGATGAAATGTCCTTGGATGAAGTATTCATGGTGGATGAAATGTCCAGTGGATGAAGTATCCCTCGTGGATAAACTGTCCAGTGAATGAAGTGAGATACCACTAATAATTGAATTTGTTTAGGTATGATCAAAATGACCATACTCAAAAATTTTGCTTACTAACATATACAAATGGTGTTATAATGTTTTATGGGGGAACACGAGGTCGACGTTATTTTTGAATTTTGACCACAGGGGAACCCCTAAATAGAGATGGTCATACATATAAAAAGTCAATTCCTGTGTCCGTACGTCCGTTCGCGCGAGATTTCGGGAACGGTAAATCTGATTGAATTGCGGTCTGTAACGTCGATGTCTGCGTCTGTAACGACGACGTTGACGAAATCGACCTTTATAACATTGGCTTAATATCGGCGCGTGAAGCGTGCGTTAGGACTAATAGTTAAAATCCAATCAATTGAAAATCGTTTACTTACAAGATAGTTGACAATATGTGACTCACAACTGAAATGATTCGTAGATTCTTCACGCGATACCAAACAATTGCAAAGTTTACAGAAATATTCATCACCTAAAGAAAAATTTGAGCAAAATTTTTTTAAAGATTTCAAAATTCATAACAACATATAACAATATTTACAAAAATAAAATAAAAATGTCGTTTGTCGGTCAAAAAAGTTCTTTAAAAACGTTTAACTACAACTTAAAAAGTTTAAAAAATTTCTAATTCATCAAGATTCTAAACCATACAAGATTTTAAGCATGTTTATTATGGGATACTTTCTATACAAACAGCGTTGTTTTCTTATGCAGAAAACTGCGATGCATGTAACAGAAATTCTTTCCATACTGAACTTCAGCAAGTGAGTAGATAAAATTCTACAGGGTGGACCAAAAAAGTGCACTTTTGTTAACAAAGTGCACTTTTTTTGGTCCACTTATCGCAGTGAAAAATACTACATAATCGATTTAAGATCGAGTTTTCGATCTAGCTATTATCGAAATTTCAAAATTTTCGAGTTTGACGAAATCAAATCCCCTATATTGGATTTTTTGCTGTTAGGTGCAAGCGTTTATTTTTTATCAATATCAAATCAAAAGTTTTGATATTGAATTGACATATTTACGTTTTTGACACTTTGAAACAAGATAATAATTGGTTAATAATGGAGATTTTTGGTATAATAATCGAGCATATTTCTTACCAAAATTTATAAGAAATTCTATCCCACAGGTTGGCCCATAAAACACCTCTTCTTCTAGAGCCCACACCAATTTTTCATGAGCTATAAAGCCGTCTGGATAGCCATATCGCTTTGAAATGTTGCCTAAATATAAATAAGTCTTTTAAAAAAAGTTAGCATTAATTACTTTCTTTAAGAGAAGCTTGTATCATTTGGCATTTTTGATGTTTGGATGTGGCACAATGTGCACTCCAAACTTTTTGATGTTGCTCTTCGTCGGTATAGGACATAATATTTTCGCCACATACCTAAAAGTTACAAATAATTTTTGATGGTGATGGTCGAAAAATTGGCAGTATAACTTTTTATACAATTGTGGTTCGCATGGGCTTTTAGGTACAGTTATTTTTTGTACAAAAACTTTTCGTATGGTTTTTTCGTACACTACTTTTCGTACAAACACCTTCGTAAATCACGTTTGGTACAGAACTTTTTATCAAACAAATTTTACAGAACATTTCAAACAGAACGAAAAGTATCATACGAAAAGTTCGTACGAAAAATAATTGTACGAAAAGTAATGTAAGAAAAGTTTGCACGAAATTAATTGTACAGAATAATTGTACGAAAAGTTATACATAATGTAAATGGGTTCCGACCTTTATTTGGTCAACATCATATAGCCTCGAGGTAGCTTCTCCCCTCCTTGTTTATGTATGAGTGTCCTGTATTTTAAAATTTACCTGGCAATTAAAAATTTGATGATTATCCGTTACTTCTTCAGCCAAAAATTCCAATTTTAACTCTTCATCTTGAAGATGCAATTTTTCAAGTGCCACACGTTTTTCGTACAAAATCACGTTAAACACTTCTGGCGGTGGACCGATTCCTTTCTTCTCTTTCAAAATTTTCAACGCTGTTTCGTGTTCAACATTCGAGTGCTTTGTGGAATCGTATTCACATTGTTTGGCCAACATTTCTTCGTATTGCTCTGGATATACTTCGGCCTAAAAACATTAGATCATTGTTACATTTTAGGACTCCTATTCGGGGTTGTGACAAGTTAGTGGATGGGAAGGATTGGGAAGGGGAGGAAATTACCTCCCTCCTCCAACAAAAAATTTGGAGCTACTGCATTTTAAGGTAATCACTTACAGAATCGTAAGTCGAAGTTATAAAAATGCCGAATTTTAGAATTTTTTGTTAAAAGTGATGTTCTACAAAGTTGTTCGCTGTGATCTCAGGAATTCAACGAACTATTTTTCAGCCCAATCGGATTTAAATTGACCGAGATATGGCCTTAAATATGTTTTCCCGTATTTTTCGTTTTAGGGCCATATCTTGGTCAATTTAAATCCAGTTGGGCTGAGAGATAGGTTGTTGAATTCCTGAAATCATGGTAAACAACTTTGTAGAACATTACTTTTTATGAAAAAATTTGGCATTTTTCTGACTTCGATTTATGATCCTATAAGTGACTATCTTAAAGTGCAGTAGTAGCTCTAAAAGTTCTTATAGTCCCTCATAATTTTTCACCAAAGACGGCCAAACTTTTCCATTTTTATCAAAAATATACTTTTTCTGACCATTTTTCAGCCTATTGTACTATTTAAAGAGGTTTATTAATGTTTAGTGCTCAAAAATTTACAATAAAATTCCTCCGATGACATGAAGAATAGAGATGCAAATCGGCTGAATCTAAGCCATGCCCAACTTCATAACATAACCCACATAACCAATAAGGAGAAGTAGACCAAGGAAATATTAACTCAAGAAGATAGTTGAGTCCTAAATTTTAATTTTTTCAGTTTTTCGGAGCTATTACACAATAGAGGGGCACTCACGTGAAAAAGTTTTCAAAAATTTTTCTGAAAATGACTCCTCTAAGGGTAAAAATATGCGGGGAATCCGAATTTGACATTTTCAAAGCAAAAAAACGCTTCCTTGATTCAGGGAAGGCCTGCACATTGAAGCGAAAAGTCACAAAAATGTGATTTTTGCGACTTTCGCTTTAATACACATGCCTTCTCTGAATCAAGGAAACATTTTTTCGCTTCGAAAATGTCAAATTTAGATTCCCTCAAATGTTTTTACTTCTAGAGGGGTTATTTTCAGGAAAAAAATTTTGGAAAATTTTTTCATGTGGGTGGTCCTCGTGTAGTAGCTACAATTTTTCAAATTTATTTTACCAACAACTGGAGCTCGAGCTCTAACATATCGATCAAAAAGTATAGAAAGAGCATTTTGATTTGGTCGTACAAATTGTAAGTCTTTGGTCATAAAGTTGTATAGTGTCATTTTCTAAAAAATCGATTTTAAATTTTATTGCTTTCCCGTGGCTTTTTGCATTTTCCCCGTCATTTTTGCCCCTCCCCCTATAGATTTTGACAAAAATTTTGACCATGATTTCGGACATGTTCCTTGTGAGCAGATGTGTTCGGAGGGGCTAACTTGTATATGAGGCTGCTAAAATTCAAAAATTACTCTCTTATGTTCAGATTCAGCCTCATGTTGTTCTCTTTCTTCTACAGTAAACTGTCCTGTGCGGCAAAACTAAAAAGTTTTTCAGTAAAAACTAATAAATTTTGACAAAAAATACCTGACAATTGCCATCCTTCCATATAAAATTTTCTTTATGAGAATCACCCATTTTATTTAAAAGCCCTAAAAAATGGAATGAGTTTCGAGCAAATTTATAAAAAAATATAGCCAAAAAATTGTATATATAGCCATTTTCCATGATCTTTCTGAATTATCATTTTTCATATGATTGTAAATTACTGGACTGGTCCTTTAAAAGAGTTCGTCAACTTCGCATCAGAATTTTTTCAAAAGCAGTAAAATAGTAAATTCACAAAAGGAGAAAAATCAAAGGTTTCCAGTGAGTTGGACATAAAAATAATAGTTACAACGTGTTCCTCGTCAATTTTTACCCCTTTAAAGTGTATTTTCAAAAAAAAGTTTTGACGTTTTTATTTTAGCATTTTTATTTAAGTGCCCCTCCCCCCAGGTGTAGTAGTTCCGTGAGTCCCTCAAGGTTCGCATTGCTTACAAATCGAAATATGGTGGAAAAGCAAGAAAAAAATAAAATCTTTTTGCAACTTTTTAATTCATCGATCATCTTTCTTTTTTACTGATCCACACAGCTTACTTAAATTGAAAACAATCGTTTTAAAACTCAAACTTTTTGAACAAAATATGAAGTCTAAAACAAAAAGAATTTTCTCGAGACAAGTTGTTTGTTTCAATTAGAATAAACAAGAAAACTTTTCCTTTGAGAAATTATATCTTTTTTAGAAAATTAATCAGCGTAATACTCTCTGAATTTTGAATTTTTGTGCTTTAAATCTTTCATATGCAAAGTTAATAACCCAACATCAATTGTCCATGACTTTCGCGAACATTCGACTCGTTTAAAGCTGGTTGGGATAAGCTCGGAGTCGGTCGGTCTGACAACGAAGAAGAAATTCTCCATTCTTTTTCCTTTTGACTGTTTTGCTATTAGGCTGTTCGGGTACTTTACTATTATTTTTTCCAACGTTAGTTTTTCTGTGTTCCCGTGTTTTTATATAGCGAAGTGTTGCAAAATAATGTCATGTTTTTTATCGAAAAGGATAGGATTTTTTTGCAACAACTTTATTTTCTTTGTTTAACTTACATATTCTGGCATATTATAATTAGAGATTTCCATATCAAAATTTTTACAAAATAGTTTTAGATTATACCTGTCGTTGTTTTAGCACGCAAACAAAAGTTTTTTGTAGATTCTGAACCTATTACTACATGTCTAGCAAAACGCAAAATTTAAAAAAATCTAAAATATAGTTGTAGTGTAAATTTGACTATTTTTATACCACTTTTACACTAAAGATTTTGACTCGGTGGGCACTACGGAACGTACCTTACTGGTAAGTTAGGTCCTAAACATAACTTACAGTAAGTTATGTCCAGAACCTAACTTACTTTTTTGAAAATTTTCAAAGTGTAATAACTTTTTTACCTTAAATTTTTGAATTTTGACATGGGGTGGACATTTTGTAAATCTGGATGCAACCTACAAAAATGCCCAAGACCCCATGTCAAAGTTCCTTAAGGCAAAAAAGTTATCATACTTTGAAATTTAAAAAAAAGTAAGTTAGGTTCCGGACATAACTTACCGTTAAGTTACGTTCAGAACCTAACTTACCGGTAAGGTACGTTTCGTCCTAGTGCCGGTTTTAGCACTTTTACGCATTTTTTCGAACTTTTTGTTAGTTTTAAGAAAACATCCAGAACAAAAGTTGATACTATACCTATGACAGACATTTTGGCATCAAAATTATTTTATTTGAATAATTTTTGAAAATCTCGTGAAAGTCCCTAATTATAATAAGTAAACAAATTTTAGGCTCTAAAAATACATTTCAAAATGAAGATTATGAATATTTTAAAATCTCCTCATATTCGTATGGACAATCCGGAGGTAGTTTGGAAGAAGATCCAGAAAATGCATGAGGATGGTGCTGATAAACTTATGGTAAAAATGATTTAAATATACCATTTAATAAGTCAAAAATAATTCTACTCCGATGTGGATTGAACCAGCGATATACAACATAGAAATTTTTTGCTCCAAAAACTAATGATAGGCAAAAAATTTTCATGGGGATTTACTTTTAACAATTTTTTGATTACCTAAAATAAAAAACTTTAACCCTGGTGTGATCGAACCCGCGTTTATAACATAAGGCGATCGGAATTAAAAGTTTTTTGGGACCCCTCAAAAATAGCCCAAAAACAAAAATTTTTTTGCTGCGCTAAGGTGCAAAAAATGCCATTAAGGGGGAGGGCTGATTGAGGCGAGTTATCGCAAAAAACTTTTTAAAATTTTTTCAACAAATGTATCGATGGAAAAAGTTCGAAGCGATGGAAAAAAATACTGAATGTTTTTCAGGAAGGGAACTTCATTTGGGCAGCCTACGTTTTTCAGTTAGATAAAAACATATCTTCAAAAAAAACACAAAGTTTTCTTCCAACACGACCATGTAGGGATGCGAACGGGGAAATTTGTGTTTGTTGAAGATATCTTCTTATCTAGCTTAAAAACTTATTTTATCCCAGTGGAGTTCCCTTCCTGAAAAACATTTTTGCATAATTTAAAGACAAGAATTATGGTGTCAGTCATTTGGGAACATATTTTTTGGGTCTGTTCCCTTTTTGTCAGATGCAGCTCTGGTGTGTTCTATAAAATTTTTTAGTTCATCTCAGACTTTGACTGTACTTTATCAAAGTATAAAGATAGCGAAGGAAATCGGTGCAATACCACTCATGCTGTTATCGAAGGAGCCATGTCTATTAGGCATCCAGAATTGGCGGATAAGGCTGCAGAGATGGATAAAAAATACGTTCAGTTTGAATATTGTCCAATAATGACTGTTGAAGAAAAAATTCCTTATATGATTGAATGGTAATTTTGAGTGAGGGACTTTTGCGGCCTCACATAATTGACATTTGCGCCCGACATATGCGCCTCGACATTTGCGCCCTGACATATGTGCGCTAATAATTGCGCCTCGATACTTGCGCGCCCGACTTGTGCGCCCTTTTGAATAGTAAAAAACTCAACTTTTTAGCGTCGGTCAAGTAAAAAAATAATATATTCATTTTTAATCATCGACACCATCAAATATTTTCCAATCATCGAAGTTATTTTTCATTAGTATGAATTGTACGGTTTTCAAATGTTCCTTCAGTTGTTGGTTGGTCGGGTTATAGATCTTGTCGAATTTTAAGACCTGTTTTTTGATTTTCAGGTCGTTAATTTTGTTTGTATGTAGCCTAGGCTTCAGGGTAATACCCTGTGATGGGTATAGCTCATACAGGCGTAGTTGATCTAGTGCAAAGCGCTCTTCTGATTTTAGCACATTAATAAGTCTAAAAACGGTACTTCTTTGTTAGGACTAGGACTGTCGGGATCCCGAAAAAAATCGTTACTTTCGAGATTCCGATTTTTGAATCCCAATGAGTACTGCCCTAGTTGAGAGTAGTTGAGACCCATAAAATTACAAATAACTGACCTAGAAAGGGGTAGATGAATGCTCGCAAATGTCGGGGCGCAATAATAGGGCGCAAATGTCGGGCGCAAGAATAGGGTGCTCAAAAGTCGAGTGCGTAAGTGTCGTTGCGCATATGTGAGGTTGCAAAAAACCCCATGCGTAATTTTTGTTCTTTATAATAAGTTACTTTAATATTTTTAGGTGGGAGAATTCACATAATTTTGCAGTTCAGGCAAAGCTAACGAGGCAAGAAGTCGCTGAATATGTTGCCAAGTCTCGAATTTATTTGAGGTAAAAATTAAAGTCACAGTTGTGAAAACTTTTTGGCAAAATTTTTTCTAGGATAATTTTGATATGAGAAATCAATTGCACGCACTCTTAAAGATTGAAAATGCTTCCCTGACCTTCATTCATGAAAAATTTAGTTTTATTAATAACAAACTGATTAGTTTTATTTATTAAAGAAAATAACTATCTATGGTAGTTATTATTTTTGTGTCTGTGTGGTGTATGATTAACACCTGCGCCAATTATATGTGTATATGTGGAAGCGTGTGTATACCTGTGAGCCGTGCACACCCTTTGTAGTCCAACTATTTAGATGGTATGCTCGGTGCCACCTATGTTGGGTTTTATTTGAAACTTGTAAATTTACAGTCTATACATAGAACTTACCGAAAATGAGCTGCTTGTACAGGTGAAGGGAAAACCCTAATAAAAGTTGTGGTCGTTCTTTGTTACTAAAACTTGATCTCGCTCATACTTTTTGGACATTATAAGGACCGCTTGTATTTGGAAATTCTGGATTAAATCCCTTCTTGATCATGTATGACATCACCTTTTCGAAATGTCTTTCAACATTACAGCCAATCCACGTCATGCATGAACAAGTGAATCAAACTTTACACAGCTCTTTTGTCGGATTTTATAACAACTACATATATACATTAAAAAACCCATTTTTTCACGGATGAAGACCCGGGAAACATTTTTGAGCTTCAGGAGTGCGTCCAATCGATTTCTTGAATCAAAATTACCCTAGAAGGCTCTTTTCTACAAAAATTTTAGAAAAATTTTTTTCGGAGATCTGGCTGTAAAGGTTACTCCCACCTTAATAATTTTTAGAGATCTTGCAAAAATCTATTTGAAGAAGATTGAAGAAAATGGTCTCCCCCATATCGTTTTCAGTGCTGGCGTTGGAGACATTATAGAAAATGTTTTTAAAAATCAAGTTGGATACATTCCTAAAGGCCTACATATCATCTCGAATATGATGGTTTATGATGAGAATGTAAAATGTTAGTGAAGCTTGATATATAATATAAACTTTTTAGAACACTTGTAAAGGCTTCACTGAACCGTTGATTCATACTTTCAATAAAAACTCAACCGTTTTGAATAATGATATGCTGTTTTACGAAGAAATTAAGAGTCGGAAAAATGTTTTTCTTCTTGGCGATAGTCTTGGAGGTACATAACAGCACTTTTGAATGTGAGATAGTAAAATTTTTCACAACTCAAAGTTTATGTGAGAGTCAAAAAATTTTACCTGTATTTCTTATGGGGACCTAAAGAAGTGGTGACCCCTAAGCTGCAAACTCTCTTAATAAAATTTTACTACCGTTTACCAATCTTGTGCACTAGGATCAAACTTGGAGCTACTACACAATAGAGGGGGCATCCACGTGAACAAATTTTTCTGCAAATGAACCCTCTAGGGGTAAAACATGTGAGGAATCTGAATTTGACATTTTCGAAGCAAAAAACACTATTCAGGAAAAGCATATTGTATATTGAAGCATATTGAAGCAAAAAGTTGTATATTGAAGCAAAAAGTCGCAAAAATGCGATTTTTGCCTAAAAACGAGCCCTTTTGGGGTAAAAATGTGCGGGGAATCCAAATTTCTGAATCAGGGAAGCGTTTTTTCGTTTCGAAAATGTCAAATTCGGATTCCTCGCATGTTTTTACCCCATAGTGGAGTCATTTCCAGAAAAAATCTTCACGTGCATGACCCCCCTAATGTGCAGTAACTCCTCAAACTTTTAAAACTTTACTTGAATTTTTAGATTCTCAAATGGACTTGGGAGTAAAAGACGAAGGTGTAGCCTTAAAAATTGGCTTCTTGAACTTCAACTTTGACACCTTACTGGACAAATACATGGAGCACTATGATATTGTTATACTTGACGATCAAACTATGGCTATTCCTTTAGAAATTTTGGACTATATTTTAGAAACAAGCTCTTTTGAAAATAGTGTTGGTATGAAATTACATATAAGAGGCTAACAGTGACATAAGGGGTGAATGGTGACTGGCGATTTTTTCTACCATATCCCATGCTCTCCATACACATGTACAAAATGATTTTATAAAAGTGCATTTTGTGATTTTTGAGGCCGAAAAATCTTGGGGATCGGAAAATTTTTTAAACTAAAAATGATCCATATGGGGGTAATTTTATGCGGGAAATCGATTGCGCACATTTTCTACGCATGAAGACATCTTCTTGATACTTGAAACTATCTACCATTCATCTGACGGGACATTTGTGCATAAGGCCGGCCGCAAGTTGTCGTCGTACCTTGGTGTCGTACCGTTGTACCTTTCTGTCGTACAAATAAAATTTTTCGGTTTTTGCGTCAATACACTAACTCCATTCCCTGATTCAGGGTCAAGATAATTTCTTTATGCTTAGAAAATGCGAATCGATTCCCCGCATAAAATTACCCCTATATGGATCATTTTTAGTTTAAAAAATTTTCCGGTTCCAAAAAAATTTTCGGACCCCAAAAATCACAAAAATGCACTGTTTGAATCACCCTGTAAAACCATCCCTAACTCTATTTTAATTTTTTCTAATTATTCATATTTTTAGAAGACTTCAAATTAAGTGCTATTGAAAAAGTGGAACATGGACAAAATTTGATTGAAGCCAAAGCTAACCACTAGTCTTTCAAAACTAAGCCTATTACTGCCAAAGAAATCTCTCAATTGATCGGGTTTTTGTAATAATTAATTGTAATAGCATTTTCCTGTTCCTATATAAGCATTATAAACTATATATGATTAGAATTAAATAAAGGAAAAATTTTAATACTAGAATAAAATACACTGCTCTATGGTAACAAAGGTCTGATTTGCATAGCAAAATCTTCAATACACAGGCTTTCCTTGAATCAGGGAAGATTTTTTTCGCATCGAAAATGTCAACTTATCTACTACACAATAGAGGAAGGATGGAAATCACGTGAAAAAATTTTTTTGGAAATAACCCCTCTAGAGGTAAAAACATGTGGTGAATCCAAAATTTCGTTTCAATGTTTAAACTTGTTTGAAAATTTTTTTCGCAATTTTGTTTTGCTCATAACTTTTGACGGTTAGATTTTCAAGTAGTGCTGTAAAAGGAAAAATGCTTCAGACTTCGTGCTCTTTCACATGGCATCAACTCCCCAAAAGTAGACTGGTGCTTTAAATTTTTTTAAACCGCACGTGCAATTTTGTTAATTTTTTGCGCTATTAACTTCTGAACTTTGCTTTGACATACGCAACTTTCCGAGAAGCAAACTTCGTACAAACTGAAAATAGAGTTAATAACAGCTCATCTCAACATTTTTAAGCTTAATTTCAACATTTTCAACAAAACACAATACAGACTGGTCCTTTAAAAATTTTTTAAAAACCACACATGCAATTTTGTTAGTTTTTTGCGCTATTAACTACTGAACTTTGCTTTGACACACACACACAACTTTCTGAGAAGCAATTTTAAACTTCGTATAAACTGAAAATAGAGTTAATAACAACTCATCTCAATATTTTAAAGCTTAATTCAAATATTCTAAACAAAATATACTACAGGGTGACGCAAAAAATGAGATTTTTATGATTTGTGAGTGATTTTTTCAAAAAATTTAAAGTTTTTAATTTTTACCAAAATAACCCTATGTGGGGTTTTTCTATGCGAGAAATCGATGGCGCGCATTGCTAGCCCGTCAAAACGCTTCCCTGATCCTGAATTAGCCTATTTTTTGCAAAAATTTGAAAAATCGATCAAAAAATTAGGCTAATTCATTGATAAGGATCCGTTTTTACGAGCTGGCAATGTGAGTAATCGATTTCTCGCATAGAACCCTCTCCCATAGGGTTATTTTGGTATAATTTTAAAAACTTTAAATTTTTTGAAAAAAATCTCATTTTTTGTTCCACCCTGTAAAATGTATAATTTTATTGAAATGATCGACATCAGATAAAGATAAACTTGTAATTATCTTGTTTCGTAAGAAATTATACTTTTGTCATTTAGAAAGCGTATAAATTGAAAGTCTGCGACTAAGAAATCACATTCAGTTTTATTTAGGTAATGAAGCATGAACGATTTTAAACGGTCAGTACACTCGGAAAACAGTTGTCATTTTTGTTGATATTCGCGCTGGTTAAAAATAGTGTTAAAAGTTGCGAAAAGTGAAAAACTTAGTGTTTTTCGATTAAAATTGATAAATATATAACTGCTTTTGACTATGCCGAATTATAGTCAACCAAAGCTGAGAAATTCGGGAAAAATCGATCTTTTCCCAAGGGCAGAAAAAACTCGAAAATTCAATTTTCTCAGTTTTGCTCAAAAGATTAGAACTTGTTAGGCATAGTCAAAAATGTTATTTTAATATGAAATTTGAATTTTTGAAGCGATAAAAATCGATTTTCAAGGTCAAAATCTCTGGAGGCAATTGTTGGCCCCAGAGAGGTTTTGGCAAAAAAAAATCAATTTTTAGCTCTTCAAAAATTTCAATTTCAACGAATATAGGGGAAAACAAGAATCCGAACTTAATTTCACGTTACGAAATTTCCCTGGGGTACTTTTCCCTTACCAAACACCAAAAACCGCATATATAGCATTTTCCAAGCTTAATAACTATTTATGGTTGAGGCCATTTTCCGAGATCTTTACGTCAAAAATTGCGTAAAAGCATGAAGAAAAATGAAATGATTCGCTTTTTTAATATTCAGATCAAAAAGTAAGAAAAAAGTTGATAGGAGAGTAAAAAACCGAAAATTTACAGTTTTTAGCCAAAAAAAGTTTTTTTTGAAGCTTAAAACACCTTTTTTAAGAAAACAGAGCTTCGTGTCACAAAATTTTTTAAAAGTTACTATTTTTTCATGCGATTTTCTCGTTTTTCTATCGATTTTCATCAAAAGTAGCCTTTAAGAAAATTGTAGAAGAAATCAAGCTCTACAATTTTGTTAAAGGAGATTTAAAACGAATCTTACTAGAAAAAGTTAAAATTCATTATCAAAATAAATATCCTTACAAAATTTTTGTGACATACAAAGCTCGGTTTTCTCGAAAAGTTTGTTTTAAATTAAAAAAGCGAACCATTTCAGGCACTATAACTTTCGTCACGAATCTCGCCACGCTAACTTTCGCTATGTAACTTTCGCCACGATAACTTTCGCCACTTTCGTGTCAATAAACATTTAATTTCAGACTAATTGAGCTGCCTGATTTGCAATAAATATGTATATTGACACGAACGTGGCGAAAGTTGTCGTGGCTAACATGAAATGTGGCGAAAGTTATAGTGCCCCATTTCATTATTTTTCAGGTTATTACGCGTATTTTGACATCAAAATCTCGAAAAATGGTTTAAACCGTAAAAAGTTATTAAGCCTGGAAGTTCGAAAAATGCGTCTATAGATTTCGAGCTGTCGTCGATTTATAAAAAATGTTGTGTTTATTTTCTTCTAGAACATTTAGAATTCTAAATGTTCAAGGATTTTGAATTTTATAATGTTTTATTAAATCGTTTCAATAAACAATCTGATTAATGCTTGAGTGCCGGCTTTTCTCTTCAATGTTCAAACTCATTTGAATTCAAAAATTACAATTTTGTTTCGATCATAACTTTTTACCGTTAGATTTTCAAGTAGTGCCGTAAAAGCAAAAAATGCTCCAAATTTTGTGCTTTATCACATGACATCATTTCCCCAAAAGTAGACTGGTCCTTTAAGGGCCCCATTGCTATGCATCTAAATTGAAACCATTTTTCAAAATTCGATTTTTTTGCATTTTTAGGACACACTACCCTAACCCCTCCCCATCACAAAAAATTTTCTAAGAGAGTACCCTTTACTATAGTTATATTTTTCTGGTGTTAAGAGGAGCACGGTGAAACCTTGATCAATTATTTAGCTTTTCTCCTCCTCAGAAAGAAAAATAAGAACAAATTTAAACACAAAAGTTAACTAATATTTCTATGTTAATAGAAACAGGTGTTTGTGTATTATATTTTTGGGTTTTGATTATAGAAAAATTTTACGTGATGAAATTTTTCATGAGCGTAAATCGCAGTTTTACTATAAGCCATATATTAAAATGGGTTAATTCAATTTTTTGCCTTATTTTTTTAATGTTTCCGGAGTTAACTTTGACCCAGGTTCTCACATCATGCAATTAAAGATAGGCTCTTAGTCTATCACATTATTTTCTCAGAAACAGTACGTAAGCTTTAGACAAACAAATTTAAACACACTAATTGATAGTTATAAAGCAAAGTGCCTAGTTAGATAGACTTTACGTGAAATTATATATCAACCCAATAATTTTATATCAAGAAACAAATAGCCATCTTTTATTTTTTACTATACGAAGTGTTACTAATAGACAACTTTCTTAGCGGGCAGAATGGCGAGCAGCGTTAAAGGTAAAAAATTTACTCCGACAGATTTTATCGTTTAAAAAATTGAAACGTCCCAATATATAGAGTTTTGGACGGCTGAAGATCGGCCAATTCTCACAGAAGATGCCCCTCCCAAAAAGTGCTCCCAGTCGATCTCGCAACATACCCCCACCCATGGCCGTACGCTCGTTGAGGCATTTGGGGCACGGAGCTTCTCTCCGAAATAAAAAAATGAAAATTTTTTCCTAAATGGTAAGAGAGACCTTTATGATTTTTCAAAATTTTTGGGTTAGCCTCCCTTCTTCTCCAAAATTTCGGAGCTCGTATGGTCTTGCCCCCCCCCCCTCCTCACTCCTTTATCTTGTGGGCCATTCTCATTCCAGTCAATCACTATGTTAAGCATCCCCATCATAGGTCGACAGGGGGAGGGGAGAGTCTCCTCCTAACCCACTCGCTCATGGACCCAAAATTGAAGGAGAACCATCTCATCGGGATTCCCTCCCTCCACCTTGACCTATGATCCCTATAGTGTATGTGTTTTAAAAAAATTTTTAGAAGAGTACAATTCCGGCTATTTTATGCCGATCAAATATTTCGCACCTATAAATGATATTCTCACAGGAACTCTATCAATATTGGGTAACATCATATTGCTCAACTTGGTTATATTTCGATCGACAAAGGAATTAAAAGTGTATAGTCGACTCTTGATTTTGAACTGTATTGTAGACTTGTTTTACACGACGAGTGTTTTGGTCACTCAATCGGTATGTCTGAAAATTGGATCGAATTAGGGATGTAGCCACAATTTTTAGGGCATAGACTTCGACAAAGGTGTAATTTTAATGATGCAAGGTGGCCCATTTCGCCAACAACCTAACCCTATAACATGGCATCTCATCAACTGGTATGTCACCAGTTTATTCTCGTGTGTAATGTTTTTACCGATACCATTTATCTTCCGATATTTTACCATATGCAGGTAAAAAATAGCTTTAAAAACAGAAATTTGCATAAATCAACTTTTTTAGGCAGAAAGTCTTGAATTTTTGGGAATTTTCCGCTCTTGTTGTCGTATTTTTGCTAATCGCTATTGGGTATGGCTGTTTGCATGGATATACGTTTTATCCATTTGACCCAAAACTTAATGTTACGCAATATACGTATATTATTAATAATGAGTTTTGGAAAGACTCTGAAGGGAGATTACCTGTTTTCGTGGCTGCTGATTTGGTAAGGATATACAGAAAGTAAACAAAGCTAAAAGATCCACCCACTCCCTGGGGGTAGTGGTGCGCTGGCTAAAGTTGGGGGGAGGGTAGAGCAATGGTTAGGCAACGGGAAGGGAGTGCTTCGGGTGTACCCCAGAAGTCCGAAAAACCAAAAAAAAAATCATATGGTCCTCCTTATGTTTTGGTCGGATGAAAATTTTTAAGGGAAAATTGATTGTTTAAAGGAAAAATGGAAAATTTTCATCTATGCAAATTTTAGCACAAAAGTAAGAAAATCCTTATCCTTGTCAGCATGTGTTGTTTTCTTTCATCATTTGCTTATTCCATTGTTATTGCCTGCAACTTTTTGATTTACCGAAAATTACAGGAGCTCCAAACTAGCATGAGCAAGAGGAGCAGTGAAATTCAAAAACAGCTTACTAAAGTTCTGCAGTATCAGGTGAAATTTTTATAGCCTCCGCCTCAAAGATAAAAAGACGCCTCGCTAGCTCAGTGGCAAAAATGGAGCCATGTGCATTTTTTTTATCCCCCGTACCCAACAGTGGGTACGAGCCACATGGTCAAATAAATTTCGACAGGCAAAAATTCTATAAGCTTGATTTTATGTGGTCTAATAAAAATTTTTCTTTAAATTTCAATTTTTGGTTTTCGACTTTGTTGGAATTGAACTCCCTTCAATAAAATGTATAAGAAATTACTTATATACCACTTTCCTGTTTTCATCTTAAATGTCTAACACTTTTTTCCTTTAGGCTGTTGTCCCATTTATAATCTGTGTAGCCCCACTTGGTTTGGTACTAATCTTGTGTGCTATTGGCGTACGAACTGCGGGCAAAGGCCTGCTATTACCAATCATATTGGCATGGGTGCCTGTCTTAAACTCATACGCTACTATCCTATTAGTCAAAGAATACAGAACTTTCTTCACTAGAAGCAAGCCCTTCCTCAAAATGAAAGCCATACTGCTAAGAAAGAATTATGAAGAAATGATGAATAGATTCAACCCTACATCGCTTCAAATGTCAAATACAAGAAATTTTAAAACAAGAACTGCGGCTGTCTCACCTATCTCACCTGAGCAAATGGAAATTTCTCATATTGCTTAAAAATTTGTCTTTAAGTTTAGCTTAGGCTTATGCCTAGATTCAGGTTTTTTTTCTTTTTGTTTGTACATAAATTTTGATTATACTATAAACTTTTTATGTATAGTATGATCAATCGTGGCGGTGATTGATCTTCTCAATATTCAGGACTCTAGACTTTCTATGTGACCTAGGTTCTATACACAACAGCTTTATTACATAAAATAAAACAAGGACAAACATCCAGATAATAGAAAATAACTATCTATATACCGTAAAAATTCTAATAAAACCCCAGGGGCTCTATTTTTCAGTCTACTAAAAATCCAAAAAAATTGAAAAAATAAAGAAAAACATAAGGTAACCTTATGTTTTTCCCTCTAGGGTGGGGCTCTATTAGAATTTTTACGGTAGTTACTGTATGTTGTGTATGTGTATGACTAACACTTATGCTAATTATATGTGCGTGTGTCAAAATTTTTTCCGGACACTTCCCGGTATTCCATTGTCAGTAACTACACTTACTGTATTATTATTCATGACTATAATTTTAAGTCAAACAATATTTGGTTGATTTTCTAAGAACATATTATCCCGTTTCAAAATATGTATAATCTTTGTTGTTTAAGCGTAAACTTGTTTTCTCCACGAAGGAACAATGAACTCATATGTAGTGGATAAGATTTAAGAGTATCATTTATTAGCGAAGACCAAACTCTAGTCAGATTTCAAAAATAAGTAAATATATATAAACAAGTATATACATAACAAATATACATAGTGGGCCAATTTCCGAGTTAAACAGCGCTGTTACAGTTTGGACAGCGCTGACCAAATTGAACAGCGCTGTAACAGTGCTGTGGCAGCGTTGTAACAGCGTTGTTTAATTTGGTCCGCGCTGTTTTGCTCTCTAAAAGTCCAAACTGAACAGCGCTGTTTAATTCGGAAATTGGCCCAGTCTGTTTCATGAGTGTGGCAAAAAATTTGAATAAGAGAGCAGCCTGTCCGATCTGACAAGTTAAGCAACGTTGGGGCCGCAGGTTCGATCCCACTGTAGTAAAGCTTTTGATTTTCAAAAAAAACTTTTTTATGGAACAAAATAATTTTGCTCTCTAAAAATCAAAAAAATTTTGAAATCAAAAATTTTATAAAACTTGCGGCCCAATGTTTCTTAACTTATCAGATCGGATGGGTGGCATCCTTACCCAATGCACTATGGACGACAACTTTTTGCTGCACTCTCGTGTAACAGACTATATACTATTCATAATACCCTCAAAATATAACTCTTACACCACTTTGTTTCCCAAAGATTCTTCTCCTCTTGGATAGTTGACAATTCCTGGGAAATCGTCATATTCTTTTCTCTCCCACAACATACCCATACGATCTGGGTCAAAATCTTGGTCTTCCATTCTCATACGTTGATCTCTGTGCCTACCATAGATTTGGTAATCCACCGGACCGGAAGGCTCTTCGAGAACATTTTGTGTTGTTATATCAGAATCGTGGGAGCTTTGAGAGCTCCGAGAGCCCCATTGAGTTTGTTTTAGATTAATATAGCGTTGATTCATATCTAAGTTAAAAAAATAAAGTAATTGTGCTGAATCCTCCTCCCCCAAGGACGTAGCTTTAGGAGGGGGCACCGGAGACCAGTGCTCCCTTCCATTTGGGCCGAAGGTTCAAAAAAACCCTAATCATAAGGGTCCCTCTTATGTTTTTAGGAAAAATCAGCCCCTTTTGGGGAGGTATTAAATTACCAAAAAAAATTCCCTTGCTAAAAATCCCCTATCAAATCAGAAAAATAAAAGCAAAAACAAATTCACGAGCCCAGCAAAACATAGTCCCAAAAATCTTAAAATTAGTAATAAGTCTGTTTACGAATTTTTATATTCGAAGAAAGGAAAATTTCAACACCATTTCGAGAAAAATCCCTCCCATGAGAATTAGGCGCGAGTGAACATAACCAATAAACATCTCAGGAAATAAAATTTACCCTTGTTTAGTATATAATCTTGTTTATATAATAGGTTTCAAAAATAAATAAAGCCAAAAAATAGAAAATAATAATAAATCTGTCTTGGTATGACGACATCCATAAAGAAAAGGAAACATGATATTTTCATTTACACTTGAAATAGGGGGAGGGGCAGCTCCGGAGAAGGTGGTGGCATAATTTGGGGGGGGGGGCATCTGCCCCTCAAAGGCCAAACTCGCTAAAAATCCCCTATTATAAGATTTCTATTATATTTTTTGTGGGAAAAAGCCTTTTTGGAAAAGTGCCCCTAGTCGTCAGACTTGTAGTTAAAGTGTATATATAGGTAACAAAGCACGTAAAACTTTCACAAAAAGGAAGTCTAAAATAAGTATTATTGTCTAGCTTTTCGTATCAACCAAATATTGTTTGACTTAAAATTATAGTCATGAATAATAATACAGTAAGTGTAGTTACTGACAAGAAAATACCGGGAAGTGTCCGGAAAAAATTTTGATCTTTTTCCAAAAATTTTTTCCCCATATAAGTGTATTTTTCTGATTCCAAAAAACTATCTCTCCAAACTCAATATTCACAACAATTTTTAGTTATCAACATCGCAGTTGCACAGACACCGGTCGAAAATCTTTGTTTTTATGACCCACCCCCTCCACAGATTGGCAACCTTTTTTTTAATTGTGATCGGCCCGGGGGCCGATGATCTACCCCTCCATCCCGTGACACATGGCCTACCCCCCACCCCACCCTATGACCTACTCCTCGGTAAAATTTTATCGGAGGTACCGGGGTTGTGCAACTGTGATCAACATTTAATCAATTTGAATCACCTTAACATCAAGTGCATCGATAGTGCAGTGCATGTGTGCTGATCTTATAGCCATACAGTCCCGGGCTCGATTTCTGCCTGTCGAAATTTTTGTAAAATGAGATTTTTCAAATTTAGAATTAGGAGGAATATTTTTTCGAATCAGTAATTCACACTAAATATTATGCAAAAGGAATTTTTGAAAAAATCGAAAAAAATTTTCGGACACTTCGCATTATCCCCTTGTGAGTGAAAAAAATTGGAATTTAGATACCCAACTATCAACTTCAAGATATGATAGCACCTTATTCTTGTATGGTAGCTGTATCATTAGCTGGAATTTTTGGTAATACATGTCTAGTTCTAGCCACTTTTACTAGAAAGTGCGATTAATATCTCTTTCGATTACCATTTACATAAAATTCTAGGTCTCTTCAGGGTGTTTGTAACATCTTTATAGCTATAGAAGCCGCATTAAACATTATTGGAGAGCTATCGATCCCTTTGGATCTTTATTTTCTCTTTAATAATAGCCACTATTTAACGATTAGAGCTTGTTGGTATGTTCAATTCATACCTATGTTTTGTACCAATATGAGCTTAACATTAACACTAATGATTGGGATAGATCGATTATTGAGCGTTGTTGCTCCGATTTTGTATGTGTTTATGAGTGTTTATTTTTCTGTCCTATCCTAAGTCTGCCCTTAGTCTGTTCTTAGTCTGTCCCGGGGGGGGGGGGGCAAAAAATGGGTGATAGCAGGGTCGTATCCAGGATTTGGTTTT
>JAQGBS010000357.1:0-22914 GCA_034698545.1 Acrobeloides obliquus
AATTTTGGTGTCATTTTGTTCGCCTCATTTAGCTATAAAAAATTGCTACAATGTTCATTTTATGAAAATTTAAAAATCGATGCAAAAATCAATGTTTTCGCAAAAAATTCAAAAAAGTTTGTGTATTACAACGAAATGCATGAGCAATTTCAAATGTAATTATCTCGAAAACTACAACGATTCAGAACATGGCGTAAAAACAAAAAATGCTCCATTTTTCATGACCTTTCCGAATATATCATTTTTTCATATGATTGTAACTGACTGGACTGGTCCTTTAAGACCCATTATTTTTTTAATCTTCCAGATTGTTTAAAAAATATTCATATTTTCACAACTTACTATTTTTAGACATCCATGCAATTGGTTACATCATTTGGCTAGTCTCCTTTAATTCCAACATGCTATTCAATTGTATTTTACAACACTTTTCGGGTCTACGAATGCTCACTCCTATGGTAATTTTTCAATGAAGAAAAAAGTAATTTAATTTTTAGCTCGATATAACATTCCAAGTGAAGCGGCTAATTCTCATTATAGCAGCACTATTATCTATTTCTACAGGTTTTACTTATGTATTGGTTGCAAATTTTTGTAGTGCATGGGGTAGGAGTGCTGTTTTATAGAAAATATTCAAATAATTTATAGCTTATGTGGCATTCTCACTCGCAGAATACATTTTGATCGGATTAAATAGCGTGTTCTATATCCTGCTTGTTTATGAGCTTCCAAGAGCCTCGCTAGAAATTCATCTAAGTGATGTCCACTATGTACAAGATGTTTAAATAATAATAAAGAGTTATAATGAAAAAGTTATGCATGATTTTGGTGTCATTCGATTGCTACAAAATCCAGCTTTCTAACCACACCAAAACTATCAGAATTGGCTTTGTATTCCCGGAGAAATCCTCAAAAACATTTAAAAAAGTTTCGAAATGTCAAATTTCGAAACATCAAACGACCCCTTTTTGATTGTTCTCATCAAATCATTTGTAACAGATCAGGGTTTAAAAATGTCATTTAAAAACAATTGTTTGCATAATGCGTGGTATTTTTTTATAAAAATCCTATGACATTAAGCTAGAATAGAATTCTAGACGAAAAATATAAAAAATTCGAAACAAATTTGATGATAATCGAAAATAGCAATTGCATTTCACGTGAATTTTTTTTGTACAAGCTTGCATCAAGCATAGTCAAACAAGGAACGGGATTCTTCGGGTTGAACTATGGCGGGATTAGGAATTATGGAAAATTATCACCGATGCAAAAAATGTCGGAAAATTTTGTGCCGCAAAAAATGTCTCGAAAATTTTGTGTTGCAAAATAAACACCGAATCCGTGAATTGCTTCTTTACGAGTATCGACTTGGTTCATGTGTGTATCTTACAAAGCTACAAGAAATGTCAATAAAGCAGAAGGAGAGGGATCAGTAAACTATTCGACAGCAAAAAGATGGTATTCTTTATGACTTTGTATTTCCGGAGAAATTAGCCATTATGCCAAAAATCCCGGTATTTTCGGGACCAGTGATTTCTAATCGAAAAACCGGCATTTTAGTATGTATAGTTTTTTTGTTGTAACTTTTTATGATTAACTCGGATTTGAAAACGATATGCTACAGAGTTGCTCGTCAGTATTGAATGCATAGTTTTGAAACAAAGATCCTATCGAAATTTGTTTTTTGGAAGGAGATATACATAAGTATTTTCATATTTCCAAGTAGGAATTCCTACCGGTCTCCTTATGACATCCCATCCTAGAATCATGGCTTCTGGACAAAGACTGTCATCTGTAAAATAGGCATCTATTCTTATATCAATAGATCCAACGCTGACGAACAACTTCAAATCAGAGTTGACCATAAACTACGAAAAGATATTCATTAGTAATCGATAGATCACCCCTATCGATTATTAATGAATATCTTTTTTTCGTTTATGGTTAAGTCAGATTTGAAAACGATGTGCTACAAAGTTATTCGCCAGCATTGGTTACATAGTTTTGAAAAAAATCCTATCGAAATTCGTTTTCTAGAAGAAGATATACATCAGTAATCGTTAGGCTTTCTATCTATTACTAAAAACTTAGCTAACGATTACTGATGTATATCTCCTTCCAGAAAACGAATTTTGATAGGATTTTTTTTTCAAAACTGTGCATTCAAAACTGACGAACAACTTTGTAGAAAATCGTTTTCAAATCCGAGTTAACCATAAAAAGTTACAACAAAAAACTACACATATAAAATGCCGGTTTTCCGATTAGAGACCATTGTTCGGGATGTGATTGATCACTAATTTCAATTTCTGCCGACAATAATAATCAGTATCAATGAGCACATCCTACTCATTTGGAACCAAAATGGTCATAGCAATACAAATAAAGCTATACCTGATTCTTGTCTTCATCAAATCATTTGTAACAGATCAGGTTCCAAAAGGGCATTTAAAAACAATTGTTTGTGTAAGGCATGGAATTTTTTTTCATAAAAATCCTATGACATTAAGCTCTATAATAGGTTTCTAGACGAAAAATGTAAAAAATTCGAGAAAAATTTGATGACAGTCGAAAATAGCGATAGCATCCATGTTAATTTTTTTGTCTCAGTGTCAAACATCAATCGTAGTCAAACATTCCTTGGCTACACAACAATTGCTTAAAAGGAGTGAAAAAACATCAAGAGACACACTCAAATTATTAATTTCTATTAGCCGAACATGAAACTTCTGTCAATTGTTGTATTGGCCGTTGTTGTAGTTATTTCTCTTGGACAGAGAGGTATATTGAAGTCGAAAATCACTAGACCCTTCTTTAGGGAGTGGGAACATGAGAACACCCCCCCCCCCCCCAATTTGCCTGTACTCAGGCATCAATGAACAATGTTTTGGGTTATTGAAATGACCGGCAATACGTGGGGCCATTGATGAGTTACAGCAAAATTGCAGTAACACTTACTGGGCATCCCTGAGCTACTAAACCTGAACTGAGACGCGCTTCGCGCGCTGTTAGGTTAGCCAGGTTTTTTGACCACTTACCGGTCAATTAAAACGGTTTTTCTCAGGAGCCTTTTCACTTAATTTAAAAAGTAATCGTTAGAGGAATAATTGGGGCACAATCGATTAGATTTTGGTGTAAATCCGCCTTATTTTGAATTTTCTAAGTTACTTTGAAGGGGGTATATGGGAGATTTTATACCCTTGCCTTCCCGAAGTGTTTTCATTCCAAAGCTCGGTCAGATTCGGTCCGAAGCGGCCCAAAAAACTTGCCGAGTCGAATAAAATGACACAAAAATTATTGAATTTGAACAATGTTTTGGGTTATTGAAACGAAAACATGAAATCAGGGTTTTCGTTTTAATACTCAAAACACTGTGCAAATTTAATAATTTTGGTATCATTTTATTCGTCGTCGATGAGTGCTGTATTTATTTTTTCCCAATTGTTCAAGGAGTTTGAATTTTATAATGTTTTTTAAATTGTTTCAATAAACAATCTTGTTGATGCCTGAGCACAGGCAAATTTGAATTTTTTTCGCAATTTTGTTTCGCTCATAACTTTTAACCGTTAGATTTTCGAGTAGTGCTGTAAAAGCAAAAAATGTTCAAAATTTTGTGCTCTATCACATGAGTGCTGTATGAGTGCGTCAACTCCCCAAAAGTAGACTGGTCCTTTAAGTTTATATGAGTTTATTTATAGGAGGACAAGGTGGATTTGGAGGACAAGGTGGATTTGGAGGACAAAATGGATTTGGAGGACAAGGTGGATTTGGAGGACAAAATGGATTTGGAGGACAAGGTGGATTTGGAGGACAAAATGGATTTGGTGGACAAGGTGGATCTGGAGGACAACATGGACCTGGAGGACAAGGTGGACAAGGAGGACAAGGTGGATCTGTAGGACAAGGTGGACAAGGAGGACAACATGGACCTGGAGGACAAGGTGCACCTGGAGTACAAAGTGGATCTGTAGGACAAAGTGGACCTGGAGGACAACATGGATCTGGAGGACCACAAAATAACCAATTTGGTGGATCTGAGCAGTTTGGTGGTAGTGGTGGATTTGGTGGATTTGGGCAGAATGGTCGTGGTGGATTTGGACAGTTTGGTGGATTTGGTGGACGTGGAGGTAATGGTGGACGTGATGAAGGAAGAGGTCGTGGCGGTGGACACCACAGCCGAAGCAGTAGCAGTAGCTCAGAAGAACACCATCATTCCAGACCTCAAACTGGTGCAACTGGTTCAACTGCACCCAATCCATCTTCAAACGCCGCTCCAGGAACGGGACCAACAGCCCCGCCACCACCAGCAACAGGTGCACCACCAACGGGACCACCACCAGCAGGAACAGGAGCTCCAGGCGGACGTTAAACGAATGCATCAAACGTGCTATTTAATTTTCATGTGATTCAAATTTATTTGCAGTATTGAAATTGTTACGTATTATAAATTCTTGTTCATGCTTTCTTTTAAAGGGTAGGAATTAGAGACTAATCTCTGAACATTTTTTTTTGCCAAAACAGCCTATATAGAACTAAAATCATGTGAAAAATCGATTGCGCGCATTCCCGAAGCGTGAAAATGCTTCTTTGACCCTGATTCAGGGAAATATATGTGTGTATTGAAGCGAAAATCGAAAATTTTTTAATTTCTTCCTCAAAATCATATTTCTGGGGGTAATTTATGTGAGGAATCGATTGCGCGCATTCACGAATCTTGAAAACGCTTCCCCGATTCAGAAAAATGAGTAAATGTTGGATTTTCGCTTCAATACAAACTATTATTTCCCTGAATCAGTGTCAAGGAGATTTTCACGCTTCGGGAATGCGCACAATCGATTTTTCTCATGATTTTAGGCCGATATAGGCTGTATTGGCAAAAAATTTTTCAGAGATTAGTCCCTGATTCTTACCCCCTTTAATATTCAGCCTACTGGGCTGATGTAGTACCAGTTTCATTTTCATCGAAAACGACAAAAATTACGTATTGTTTGACGAAAATTGGATCCAGTTAGAGTATTTTTCGACCAATCACGTTACTATGGGCACGACTAAGCAAAATGGTTTAGAAAAATCGGTATGCGGCTAAAATTCAAAACAGTTTATGTCATTGGAATTAGCTCATCGATTGAGAAAAATGAGTACTATAACATGTTTCCACCCCTATATCCATATGGCCGAGTGGTTAGCGAGTTACACATACAGTTTATATGCTTTTCTCAAATTTTTACAATTTTTTCGATTTCTTTCGAATTTTTCCAATTTCTATCCAATTTTTCGTTTTTTTTTTCAAAAAAGAACATTTATTGAAAAAGTAAAAATATTTAGGCTGAGACGGGGATCGAACCAGCGCCTTTCTGACTGCAAAGCTAAAGCTTTACCAACTGCGCCATAAAGGAAGCGTATATTTTCTGACCAAATACCTAAGCTGAAAAGGTAAAAATGAAAAATTGAATTTTTAATTTTTTTTCCAGAGGAGGTACCCCTATGATTTTGGTGTCGTTTTTCTTCTCTCACTGAGCACTTTCCAAAATTTAAGTCGTAACGAGATTGGACTTAAGGTTACAAAATTCGGTGACACAGACAGACAAACGGACAAACAGACATTTCTCGTTTAATATTAAAAGATTAGTTATGTATATTCGAGTCCACTAGAGATTTATTGTATCTCTGGTGGAACTCGAATTCGCGATATACATAACCAATTGCATAGATATGAAAAATAATACCATAAGAATACTATAGGCATAATAATAGGCATATGCAAAAAATTTTTAGTTCGAACCGGGATTTGAACCCGAGCTTATAAATTGTAAGTTTAACTCGCTAACCACTCGGCCATATGTATATACTGAGCACAGTTGCACAGACCCCGGTCCAAAATTTTTGTTTGTATGACCCACCCCCATCCGCAATTTGGCGACCTTTTTTTTATTTTTTTAGACCTTCTAAAAATCCCCAGCGCCGGGGACCGATGACCTACCCCCTTCCGCCCCATGGCCTACCCCCTCCCCACCTCATGACCCACCCCGGTCGAATT
Source organism: Acrobeloides obliquus (assembly GCA_034698545.1). Classification (NCBI taxonomy): domain Eukaryota; kingdom Metazoa; phylum Nematoda; class Chromadorea; order Rhabditida; family Cephalobidae; genus Acrobeloides; species Acrobeloides obliquus. The sequence goes on from JAQGBS010000357.1 coordinate 6,038, forward strand.
TTACCGGGGGTACCGGGGTTGTGCAACTGTGATACTGAGTGAAAACTTGATATGGTACTCGTTTTTCTCAGCTCGATGAGCTGCTTCCAATGGCATAAAAACCTGGCGGGAAACACGTTCGGATTATTTCTGGAAAAATCCTCAAAAACATTTTAAAAAAGTTTCAAAACACCCTTCATTGTCCTCATCAAATCATTTGTAACAGATCAGGGTTTAAAAAGATCATTTAAAAAGGATTGTTTTCTTAAAGCGTGGTATTTTTAGCATAAAAATCCTACGACATTAAGCTATAATAGAATTCTAGAATAAAAATATAAAAAATTCGAGAAAAATTTGATGATAATCGACAATAGCGATGGCATTTCATATGAATATCATAATTTTTTGTACAAGCTTGCGTCAAGCATAATCAAACATTGCTTGGCTACAAACAAATTGCTTAAAAGGAGTGAAAAAACATCAAGAGACACACTCAAACTATTAACTTTTATTATCCGAATATGAAGCTTTTGTCAATTGTTGTATTGGCCGTTGTTGTAGCTGTGTCTCTTGGACAGCCTGGCAATAGAGGTATATTCAAGTCGAAAATCACTCGACCCTTCTCCAGGGAGTGGGGAACATATTGAGAACACCCCCCCCCCCAATTTGCCTGTACTCAGGCATCAATCAGATTGTTTATTGAAACGATTTATAAAATATTCTAAAATTCAAAATCCTTGAGCATTTGAGGGAAAAATACATTCAGATTTTTTATTTCTCGGAGAGACGAATAAAATGACACCAAAATTATTGAATTTGCACGTGTTTTGGGTTATTGAAACGAAAACATGAAATCAGGATTTTCGTTTCAATAACCCAAAACACTGTGCAAATTCAATAATTTTGGTCTCATTTTCGACGAGTTATAAAAAATACTGTATTTATTTTTTCCCAATTGTTCAGGGATTTTGAATTTTATAAGGTTTTTCTGACCAGCAATACGTGAGACCATTGATGAGTTACAGCAAACTTGCACTTTTGGGGGGTTGATACCATGCGATAGAGCACATTTTTTCTTGTACGGCACTACTTGAAAATCTAGCGGTTAAAAGTTAAGAGCGAAACAAAATTGCAAAAAACTTGTATCCGTTAGATTTTCAAGTAGTGCCATAAAAGCAAAAAATGCTCAAAATTTTGTGCTCTATCACATGGCGTAAACTCTCCAAAAGTAGACTGATCTTTAACTGTATATAAGTTTATTTATAGGGTTAAGACAAGGCGGGCCTGAAGGACAAGGTGGACCTGGAGGGCAAGGTGGATCTGAAGGACAACGTGGATCTGTAGGACAAGACGGGCCTGGAAGATCACAAGATGGTCAATTTGGTAGACCTGGGCGGCTTGGTGGCCGTGATGGACTTGGTGGACGTGGAGATAATGGTGAAAATGAGGGAGAAGATCATGGACGTGGAGATAATAGTGGAAGTGATGGAGAAGATCGTGGACATGATGGAAGAGGTCATGGTCGTGGACACCACAGCCGAAGCAGTAGCAGTAGCTCAGAAGAACACCACCATTCCAGACCTCAAACTGGTGCAACTGGTTCAACTGCACCCAATCCATCTTCAAACGCCGCTCCAGAAACAACAGCCGCTCCAGCAGTAGTAACAACAGCTGCTCCAGTAGAAGAAACAACAGCTGCTCCAGTAGAAGGAACAACAACTGCTCCAGTAGAAGGAACAACAGCAGCTCCAGTAGAAGGAACAACAGCTGCTCTAGTAGAAGCAACAACAGCTGCTCCAGTAGAAGCAACAACAGCTGCTCCAGTAGAAGGAACAACAGCTGCTCCAGTAGAAGCAACAACAGCTGCTCCAGTAGAAGCAACAACAGCTGCTCCAGTAGAAGGAACAACAGTTTAACGTTTTATCTGCCGGCAAACGTTAAACGAATGCATGAAATGTGTTATTTAATTTTCATGCGATTTAAATTTATTTTTAGTATTTAAATTGTTACGTATCAATAAATTCTTATCTATTCTTGTAATATTCAGCCTATTAGACTGACATAGTATCAGTTTCATTTTTGTCGAAAAAGTCAAAAATTACATAATGTTTGACAAAATCGGATCCAGTTATGTCACGTTAGGGTATTTTTCGACCAATTACGTTACCATGAGGCATGGTGGGGTAAAATGCTTAAAAAAACCGACATACTTCTAAAATTCAAAACGGTTTATGCCATTGGAGTCAGCTCATCGAGGTGAGAAAAACGAGTACCATATCATGTTTCAACCCCCTATATTCATATGGCCGAGTGGTTAGCGCATTAAACTTACAGTTTATAGGCTCGGGTTCGAATCCCGGTTCGAACCAAACGCTTTTGCGTTTGCGTGAAATTTTTTACACATGCCTATTTTGTATTTCTAGAGTATTTTTATGGTAGTATTTGTCATATTTATGCATATTAGTTATTATCGTGTTCCCCATGTCCAAAAACCCCCGAGCACAACAAATTTTGGGTGCTGGGTGCTAACACTTTTTCGGGCCCTGATCCCGTTCTCAGTTTTCCTAGTGCTACGGGAACCCCAAAAAGTTCGAATTTTAGAGATATCGTCTCTTAAAAATTTATCTCTAGACCATATTCAGAGTATGAAAATTCCAAGAAATAAAAAAATTCATGGAAAATGATAAAAATTTTATGGGAAATCTCGAAGATTGGCATGTAGAGAAGAAGGCCAAAAATATACGTGCAAAAAGTGAAAGGAAAAATGTTGGGAAAACTGAACCACTTGCAGCATCTAATATAGAATTGGATATTTGTTCATAAATCTTTTAGATTTTGTGACATTTTTAGAAATTTACTCAACTTGGAATATTTATTCATTGATCTATTAAAAACCAAACACGAAGGCTGTCCAAAAATACATATGAATTTTTGGAGCTACTTCGACTCTTATACCCTATTGAACGTGGTATAAAATCGAAAAAATTTATTTTTAGAAATTTCTCAAAAATGACCCTATTAGGGGTAATTTTATGCGGGAAACACGTTGGCGGTGTTATTTTTGCGTAAAAACGTTTCTTCCATTTTTTTAGGAAATCGAATTTTTGTTCAAAATCGAATTTTTTTGCTCTAACATGTAGCTCCGATTTTTTTGTGTGATTCCCACCCCCAAACTTGGGTTCTGCTACTGCCCTGAAATAGGTGACAAAGGTATGTAAATTCTCACCCATCCAGCGCAAAATAGCTAAAAATTTATGCTTAAAAATTCTATAACCTTCCCTCGCAAATTTTCGAAAAATATCCACCACACCTCTTTTCACCCCTGGATGAATTGGAGGGGAGAGGACATTTTTTTACATTTATTTTCGCTGCTTAGAGCGACCACATTGTTCGCCGCGTGGGCGACATTTTTGAATAGTTATTGCGCGCTGCGCGGAGCAAGACGCTTAAAAAAATTCGACAAAAAGTTTCCTCTCCATGAGATAATTTCTTATTACATCACTGCAAACAAATATTTTTTTGTCAACATGTAATTACTTTTTCTTATTTTTGCTAAATATTATTTAAACCATATATGAGAACATAATTTGTTCTACTATGAGAATTGCATGAAAAAATATGGGAAAATTTTTGTCAGATGCCGGAACAAAATTTTTATGGCACTCAGAAATAGGAACACTAACAATGTTCTTGAGGAAATAATAGGTTGTTCAAAATATACATAATAATAACACTGTAATGGTAGTTATATTATTATGCATATCTTTAGGCTGACAAGAAATTTTATTTTACATATAAGTACCGAGACGTGCGCCTATCGGCGCTCAAAGCGTGGACGTGTATGGCATCCCTGCGTGGTCGTGCATAAATTATAAATGTCATCATTGAATTATCTATGTCTGAAAACATTATTGTAGTTGAAATTAGCGCGTTTTTCCGTTGAAAAGGCCAAAAAAATAGTACTTTGTTTTTTCCCTCACAATCTTTAAGGAAAAGGGGGTACCCCTGTAAAAAATTAATCGTAGGGGGTGGACCCATGATCGACCCCTCATTCTGCTCCTCTCACCACCCTCTACACCGTGGTATAGGTTGGTAACGATTTGGAGTTCACTATACATTCTTGTCATCTTCATTGGTTGCATCAATTTTTGGTTCAATATCTTCTGGATCTTCTTGAAGTGGTTCTTTTAGTGTTCAGATTCTGTTTCTTCATCCATCTCTGCCAATGACTCATCTTGTATGGCCTTGTTGATGCTGCATTGGTCTCGACGAACGTTGATCACTTGGTATTCCGCTTAGGTAAAAAGTAACCCCCACAAGTTATATATCATTTAAAAGCTCATACTTATACAAACGTTAGAAAAGTAACATGGGATAATTTTCCCATCAAAAATAATGAGTCCAAAAGCTGTTTACTTCTTATTTTTCTAGAAATATGTCTTTCGCCCACCTTCAAAAACACTTCCCGGTCACAATTAATTTAAGCGGAGTTGTTTTCAAAATTTTCAAATCACATTCAAAATTAACGCCTATTCAAAATTTCATATTTTCAAGCTCTTTGTATTAAGATTTTTCTGCTTTAGTCCATATTCAACTACACAATTTTTCATCTCTTTTAAAATGTATTACGCATTCAGAAGCGTGATTTGCACATATTTTCTTATTCACTAAAATCGTTAAAATTACCCAATTAGCCTTTTTTTTCTTTTCCACAAGCTAACTCATTAAGAAAAGTGTTTGTTTTTGTGCACTAGCACTAGTATTTTAATAGTTCACGACAAAACGAGATTTTTGGTGTTCATGAATAAAAAATTTTTAACTTCTCGTGAGATATAAATTATGTATCTATTCATGTAAAAATATTGAAAATTTACGAAAAATATATAAGTATTCATGTAATACACGTATATTCATAGATCAAAATATTAGGTTGTTAGAAAAGTATCGAGCGCTCGAAAAATACATCAACATTTTCGCTCGTTTTTTATGAAATTTTTTCAGGTTAGGGTAACCGACACTCAGGAATAAGAAGATGCAGTTCATAGGCAAGGGGAGAGGAGTCTCCTCCTGACCGACGCACTCATGGTCCCAAAATTGAGGGGGAACCACCTCATCGAGAGCCCCCTCCCCCACCTTACCGACCTATGATGCAGTTAACCTTTTGAATAGAGCAGGTTTTCGTGTTAATAAATAACTTTTTCAAAATGCGATACAATTTCAAGCGTTGACACAATAATAAAATGTTGATATTTTTTGACTTTGACCACTGTAAGGTTTTACCCTAAGAGGGTAAAATTTCAAAAAGGCCTGTCTTTTGTAAGCCATTTTTGACCATGTTCCCGAAGTGTAGAGCAAAAAATAACGACGGATTCGTATTCAGGGTTACGCGTCATTTGAGGCCGGACATTTGAGGCTTAACATTTGAGGCTCAACTTTTGAGTCCCTGACTTTTGAGTCCCTGACTTTTGAAGCCCCGACATTTGAGACCCCGACATTTGAGGCCCCAACATTTGAGACCCAGACATTTGAGGCTTAGCATTTGAGACCCAACTTTTGAGGCCCCGACATTTAAGGCTTAAAAGGGGGGGGGGGGTACAAATTCCTCGAATGTCGGAGCCTTAAATGTTGGGGCCTCAAATGTCGGAGCCTTAAAAGTCAGGGACTCAAAAGTTGAGCCTCAAATGTTAAGCCTCAAATGTCGGGGCCTCAAATGACGCGTAACCGTGTTCAGTGCATAGAAAAATGCGGGAAAGAAAATTTTTCATCTCTTTTAAAATGTATTACGCATTAGAATATCGTGAAAAATCGACTTCCATAGCCATATATCAACATTTTATTATTGTATCAACGCTTGAAATTGTATCGCATTTTGAAAAAGTTATTTATTGACACGAAAACCTGCTCTATTCAAAAAGTTAACTGCCCCATCTTTTTTCTGAGTGTCAGTTATCCTATCCTGAAAAAAAATTTCATTAAAAACGAGCGAAAAATGCTGATGTATTTTTCGAGCGCTCGATACTTTTCGAACAACTCAATATAAACTTTTTTTTATCAACTCTAATTCAAGAACGTAAGTATTAAAGAGAATTTTTTGTACCGGCTGTAGTCCTTTTTTTAAAACTAATCTTAAAATAGGGCTCTTTATTTTCACGTGTTTCTTATTTTTCTTTGCTTTGAAATCTTCTTGTTAATTGCTTTTAAAAGTCTGGCAATTATAAACAAAAGTTTCTTTCTGGAAGTAAAAGATTAAATGCCCAGAGATCTTTCGCATGTTTTCTTCCAAAATGTCTATTCACTGACTTTTTTTAGTTGTTAAAAGTTTACCTCTAAAAGAGGCGTAACATTTATAGCCTATTCTCGAAAAATCGAAAAAATTTTTTTCGATTTTCTTCTAAAAAGCGACTTTTTAAGGTAATTTCTAGGCGAAGAATCGATTACGCGCATTTTCGAAACATGAAAAATTAAGTTTAATCCTGAAAATCAGGATAGGACTGCGTCTCAACGCGAAATTTTTTTTCCGATTTTCTGAGTAAATTAGACAATTGTTTTCGCGTTGAAACACAGCTCTACCCTGATTTTCAGGGTCAAACTTAATTTTTCATGCTTCGAAAATGCGCTCAATCGATTTTTCGTCTAGAAATTACTCTAAAAAGTCGGTTTTTAGAAGAAAATCGGAAATTTTTTTTTGATTTTTCGAGATAGGCTATAAATGTTACGCTCCCTTTAAATCTAGGCTAAAAAAGTCGCTGTAACTCCTTCCCGCAGAATTTGGCCTTGTAAAATTTCTTTGTAACTGGCATCCACCTGTCGCTCGAAGTGGCTCGACGGTTTTAAGGCTCGGCACATTCCTAAACACCTAAAATGCTTTCTTGATAAGGATTCAGGAACAATCGAGAAACTCATGTTCACTTTTTTTATCTGAAAATCACTTTTCTAGGGGTAATTTTGAGAAACATTTTAATGGCTCGGGAATGTGCGCATTCAATTCCAGCATAAACTTGCCCATACGTTGCTATTTAGAGAAAAATAAATTTCCGAGACTCAAAAAATCATAAAAGTACACTTTTTGGTCGCCCTTTACGTCTCATGTAATTATTTTACTATTGATAAAAAACTTTATGTTTCCGTCATTTCCGAGTCCATGTCTATATACCTTTCGTGACAGCAATTTATTCTTTCTTAAAAATCTAAAGATTTAAATGAACTTTTTTCCTCGTATAAACTTTTTCATACGTAGTTCTATATTTTGCATTGAAGCAGACAGACTTTCCCAACATTTTCGGATTTTTAATTATTATGCTTGATAGTGGAAAAATTTTGGGCGAACTTCCGGTTGTATACTATTTGATTCAAACAGCAGCTGCGTAGAGCACTCAGTAATTGCGCAGTAGCTGAATGATGCAAAAACGGCTCTTGTAACTATTGTGGATCAGGGGTCAAAATCACCCCAGAGTCAAAAATCGAAAAAATTTTTTCTAAAATTTAAAAAAATGACATGTCTAAGGGTAATTTTATGCGAAAAATAGATTGCGCGCATTCCCAAAGTGTGAAAATGCTTCCTTGACCCTGATTCAGGGAAAAGATGTGTGTATTGAAGCAAAAATCGAACAATTTTGAAATTTCTCCTTCAAAATCATATTTCTGAGGGTAATTTCATGCGCGGAATCGATTGCGCGCATTCCCGAAGCTTGAAAACGCTTCCCTAATCCTGATTCAGGGAAATAAGAGTGTGTATTGAAGCGAAAATCCCACATGTACTAATTTCCCTGAATCAGGGTCAAGAAAGCGTTTTCAAGCTTCGGGAATGCGCGCAATCGATTCCGCGCATGAAATTACCCCCATAAATATGATTTTGAGGAAGAAATTTCAAAATTTTTCGACTTTCGCTTCAATACACATATCTTTTTTCCTGAATCAGGGTCAAGGAAACATTTTCACGCTTCGGGAATCGATTTTTCGCATAAAATTACCCCTAAATATGTCATTTAAAAAAATTTTAGAAAAACATTTTTTCGATTTTTGACCCTGGGGTGACCCCCTCCCCCCGATCTACAGTAGCTCCCATATTGAGATCATTATTTTTATGTTTTTTGATTTGTATTGTTAAAAAAATTACCATTTTTCAAAAAATATAAAAATTTTATTTCCTTTTCTGCCAAATAATGGATTAGCAAATTTTACAGTGAGATTAGGACACTTTTTGCTGAGTTGTTGACAATTTATTTAATATAAACGTCATTAAAACTATCCATGTGATGGTTGTGATGTTAGTCGATCAATTTCCGTGATCTTTTTTAAAATGTCTGCTAAAATTTATTTAACGGTTTAGGGATTATGTTGTTTTGTTCGATTTGGATATTTTTAGATGTCATAGTTAATTTTCCAATTTTTGTGATGTCCAATTTTTCCCATTTTTGTGAAATAAGAGTTTTGATAGAATGTGACCTTTACCATTTTTACACCCCCCCCCCTCACGCTCGGAGCACTCGGAAACCACCGGCTCTCGGTACCACTCGGTGGATGTTTGGAATACACATTCACGAGCACCATAGGTTCTCAGTTTTCAGGTTTTCTAGTAGTTAACCCAAATTAGCGCTGCGTGCTGATTTAAACTTTTTTCATAAAAAGATTTTACAATTTCGATCGTGAAGCGCGTTGAAATTTTTAAAGAAAGATCGAAAGTGCGTGTTGACTAAATAAAAGTTTCCGAAATTTTGGTACCTAACCCAGCATATGCCCCCACCCTTCCCCGCTGTTTCAACTTTGTGATGTTTTTCGAGAAAAATACGATCCTATCTGACGCGGATTTAGCCTATCCTCAATTAGAAATCTTGGCTCTATTCTAGTTTATGAATCCAATCAACTTTTATGAGTCCGATCAAAAACTCATGAGTTCGATCAACAGTTTATGAGTTCAATGATATGTTTGCATAATTTCAATCAAAATGATCTTTAATAAAATTTTGGTCTTAGGCTTAGGCCTAGACTTAGCCTAAGGCTAGGCTTATCCTAAGGCTTAGGCCTACACTTAGCCTTAGGTTTAGGCCTAGACTTAGCCTAAGGCTTGGGTCTTAGGCTAGGCCTAAGCCTAAATCAAAGCCTTTTTTCAGTTTGGGAGGATAGACACACTTGAATGAACTCATAAATTTTTTTATCGGACTTATAAAAGTTGATTGGACTCATAAATTAGAATAGAGCCGAAATCTTTTAGTAATTTTATCTTCTAGAGTGACCTTTTATCATTAACTCTGCAGCTTTATTTGAATCTATCTTCTTTACACTTATCCTTCTTTTCTCAAAAATATCATCAAGAAATTTTCTGGTGTCATCGGGCTTTGAAATACGTGCTCTATACCAATCCCACTATCCCATCTTTAACCACCTACATATGGTTCGGGGTGTCTTTTAGCCATCTACAAGGTGGCGAATGAAACCGGCCACCGTAATCCAATTTTTTTTAAGTTTCCGAAATTCCTATATTTATGCCTATATTTACTTCTTAGGTGAATTCTGCAAGATGTCCAAACTTTTGTGCTGCAAGAAAATAAGATTATGTTATGAATGCCTTTGCTAAATTTGGATCATAAAATCAAATTTCCTAACTTTTTTAACGTTCACAAAGGTTCCAATTTCTCATAAACAACTTATTGTTTGCAATTGAAAAGGTTTGAATGTCACATGGAAAAAGGTTCTCCGTTCCATATAACATCCGTAATGTGATTGTCCTAATCAAATTTTGTTGCGTTTAATAAACTTGAGCTAGACTCCCGAGTGTCATCACTGAGAAAAAAATTTGATGACACGCGGGTGTCTAGGACAGGAACTAACTATTAATTCAAGTATACAGGGTGTCCCAGTAGGTTGGGACTATTATTAATTTGAGGGTTTCTCGTCATCCAATCGGTCATTTTCGATGTAGTTTTTTGTAGGAGCGAGTTCAGACGATTCTGCCTCAGATTTTATAAAAATATTCAAAATTCGCGTTTTCCCATATGCGAATTTTTTATTTTGAAGTTTTTAAAGCAACTTTTCTCCGTCTTCCCAATAAGGTGGAGATTTGATTTGAACATAATCTGATAGCTTAGTGATGCCCCAACGACATAAAAAGCTGCATCAAAAAATCTTTTAACAGTGATGAGAAATTGTCAAAATTGAGAAAAAAAAATAGTAAAGAACTTAAAATTATGGGACAACCCGTGACCTTTCGGGCAACAACCAAACACGCAACCTACTGCGCCACTAAGACCATATTGTCCCACAACTTTAAATTCTTTATTATTATTTTCTCAATTTAGACAATTCTATTTCTCATCACTGTTAAAAGATTTCAACTTATTGGGACACCCTGTACATATTATTTTTTCATGGGATGTTTTTAAAAAACTACTCGAAATGTGCGTCATATTAAGTAGTTTTTAGGGTAGTGATGGAGGAGTTTTTTTCTTTAAAATATATTGCTTGCGTCTATCAAATTTGCCCTTTTAATTTTTAAAAGGAAATGGTCAATGGAGTTTTTTTGGTCTTTTCAATTTCTTCCTCATAATTAATATAGCTATTTATTTATTCTTATTTACTCTTTAAAGGAGAAATGTGTTTTACTGTGTCTGTTCGGGCTAACTTTTTTCCTGCTCAATCTTTTTTTAATTTTATCATATATATGCCTAAAATTTTGTTCTGAGTTCAAAAAATTGGTCCCGACTCTAGGAAAAATCATCTAAGAGAGCTACGGGGTGTACAATCAAAATCCCAAAAACTTAATTTCTGGATTCAGAATCCGAATACAGATTCCTAGGGGCCACAAAATCGATTTTTAAAACATGGCACCAAATCACTCGAGACGCGAGGCCGAGCGTTACAAGAAATCTAAGGAAAAAAGGAAAATGGAATTAGAGAAGGAAGAAGGAGAAGGCGAAAGGTATAATGGATAAAGAAGATGAGAAAAAGGAGAAAGGGGGAAGAAGAGGGGGAAAGGAAAAAAGGAAAAAAGAGACAAGAGAAGGGGAAAGGGTAAGGGAGAAAGGGGAGGAGAAGGGAAAAGGAGAAATGAGATGGGAAGAACCGGATCAAATATTAAAGTTGCTGACGCCCCAATGTACTGCGTGCTGCGATACCTTGCTGCTGTAATGATACACCAGGCTGCAACCACAAACTTGAACTTGGAATTAGGTTTATTAAGATAAGAGAGCAACGTACAATAACCTTCAAAAAGTATATTTCAAACTCTTATATATCATGAGAGCAAGGATAACTCAAGGAATGTCCTTGTTTCTTCTTAGCTTCTCTTTGCCCAGTGCTATCTTAGTGCGTATACACGTCGCTCGGTTAGAGATGGCAAGCTTCATGTCTTCAACCATGTAATCTTCAGCTTTAGGAAAAGGAGTACGATCCTACGTCTTGTAGTCTTCATAAGTTATCAGCTTCTCGGATCTTTCATGGTGTAGGCGGATGTTTACATTCTTAAGACCTTCATTTCTGGTCGAGAGAGTGATCTTTGAAAGAGATGACCTTTTGTGCTAATTAAGTATTCACCGGCATCTTTACTTTTTTGCCCTTTTGACATCCAGCGTCCTCGCGGATTCCTGGTTCAAATGGTTTTAGGATTAGAGTAGTCATCAGTGTTAAGAGGGGCACCTCTACTAAATAGCGCCAAAGGTGCATCGGTCTAGGAAATGAGATAAAAATTAATAATAGATACAATAAAAAAGACTAGAGTAGAATTTGGAGCGGTTACTTCAAGGGTTCCATGTTCGGTGGTACCGGGCTTGTCTCAGGCGCCCCTCAAGGCTGGTTCAAACCCCGCTTGAGGCCAAAAGATTTTGCCTAGTAGTAACATCCTCTTTGGATGGATAGAACTGTTGCGAGTCACCACAAAAAATATTATATTCTTCTATCCTATTTTCAAGTCGCATTTTGATAGCGTGATTTAATTTTTTTAAATTTTATACAAAAAATTTTAGAAATGGAATCAAACCAGACTACTGATGAAGAAGACCACTTGTTTTCCGAAGTTTCCTATATTCTTAGCGGCCCTGTAATCAGCCTTGTTGTCTTATTCGGCACATTACTTAATCTTTATACCATATTAATATTGACTATGCAAATGATAAGAAGAAAAAGCATTAGCCACGAGCTTATTGTCAGACTCGATTCAAATTCTATCAATATTACCGAAGGAAGTGTGCGAAGTACAATTACTCCCATGACGAAAACGAAAACTTTTGGGTACCGAACAACAAAGAAAACAAGACCGAGGATTTATATTTATTTCTTATGGTTAACTTGCTGTGATACTGCGTTACTGATCTCTTCAGTATTTATGTATTCTGTGCCCATGGTCTTCGATTGTTATAATGGACCATACGCGAAATTTATACCTTTTTGGTAAGTGTCAACAATGACAACGAATATCTTATATATTTCCAGTTTTTTCGAGTTTGAAACGCCCACCACCCATGGTACCACCCATCTAATTTTTTTGACTATATTGCACCTTGTCTTTTATTCAAAAATTAATTTGTTTTAAATTCAACTTTTTCAAAAAATGCAATTTAAAAAAATTCTTTTTTGCACCCTGTGTAGGGATAAAAGTAATTTAGGGGTAGATTCTACACCCACCTCTACTCCTAAAGACCTTCGGCCGGCCCAAACACAATAATTTTTCGGGCCCTGGTATGCTATGAGGGAGGGGGTTGTAATTTTATGGACATTGACATTTAACGGACAGAAAAATAGAACTTGAATATTTATTTTTAGGTACATGATGTGCAACTTCACCTTCTCAGCCAGCGTCCTCCTAATGTTTGCGCTCATGTTCGAACGTTATCGAACCCTGTGCAGTCCTTTTACATCTGCCGTCATAGCTTTGAACACATCTTCACTTCGAATACATATAACGTTAGCACTAGTCACCATCTTTGCCCTTTTATTCTCATTCCCTCGAATGTATGAATTTTTTGTTGTATATAGTGAAAGTGACCAAATGTACCTCATATATCGAACAGATCTCATCTATTCTCCAGCTTATGTAATCGGGTATAGAATTTTTGGTAGCCTACTTTTCTATTCAGCCTGTCCTTACATATTAATTTTTGTAATGTCTTTCAAAATTTGGAGCAAAATGAGCGCGGCTTCCCATGCTCGCGCTCAAATGAATGTCTTATCTTCGGTGCGTGCCGAAAAAGTTACGTCCGAGAAAATTTTCATAGCAATAACAATCAAATTTTTAATCTCCAGGTTTACTTCAACTTCATTCGATGTTGTGGAGCATTCGGTGGGTGCCGAAGTCTTTATCGGGTCTTCGCTAGCCATGTTTTGTGTACATGTAAATAATTTGATGGTTGTGATTTCAAGTGCTTTGAATTTTTTTATTTTTTATACATTTTCTAGGTCGTTTCGTAAGGCTGTCTCCAACTTGTGTTTAGTTTTATCTTTTTATAAAAATATTGATTAATAAATTTTTGTTTTTTTTTAATTAAACGAACAAGGATGTACTGCTTAACCTAGTAATTCTTTTATTATTTTGTTTGAGCCGGTGTCGGGACTGTTTCAACTTTTATAATCTTCGTTGTTGAAGTTTTATTGTAGGAATTCAAAATCCGCAATTGGAACGCCAGAGTAACAATTCTAAACAATTCATACATACGAACCGAGAACCAGATTTGATCAAATTTAGAAACATCATTCCAACCGTGGTCGCCCAGAAAATGAAATACATGAGCCCGTCGGGGCGCCATCCGAAAATTGCGATATAGCTTTGAGGATTGTCACTGTCTGTAACCAAAGACCTAAATGAATTCGGCGAAGCTACGTGAAATTTGCATATTTCTTAATCACGGGTGCCAAAAGTTGGAAATTTGACAAAACTGGTCGAGTTTTTCATGCTCAAGTGGTTAGGTCGCTGGACCTTTATTTCCGCAAATTTCACAACTGCAAAAGGCACAACCGCATATGTCCGACCGCAAAAATCACAAACGCAAATAAAGAACTGCAAAAATCACGAACGCAAAAGCCCGGACGCAAATCGTCCGGTGCGTCATGGCTGGCATGCAAGTACCATAAACACTCCTACTTTTAGAATGAAATCACTTGTTATATAGGAGTTTTAGAATTACTTGGTCATATTTAAGTGCTTTTTCTCCGAATTCGTTAAAATTACCCTGGCTAAATTTATTATCTTCTATACTTTTCTATTCACGCCTTTGCTCGTTATTTTGTAGTTTTATTCGTAATTATATTTTGCAGCAGGCTTGATCTTGTTTTTGTAGATTGTACGTCTCAAAAAGGAGCATAAATTGTATTATCTTAGGAATTCTAACTTTTTCGCCTTAAGTTAATAAATATGATTCCAGGTATATGGGCGATGAAAAATTTTTTGATTAATCGAATTTGAATGTATCAGAGTTCAATTTCTGCATACCAAAGATCGGGAACCAACATAATTATTTTAGAGTCGACGAATGTAATAGTGACGCAGAAGCTGCAAAGGGTCAAAACATGCGTCGATGCCCCTAATCCGGGCTTCAGAATCCGAATCCAAATTCTATATTCGGATTCTGTTCCGGATTCTGAATTCGGATTCTGAATTCGAATTTTGAGTCCGGATCATTTGAATCCGGATTCTGAATCTGGATCATTATTTTTTAGCAAAAAAACGTAACGACTTCAAAGTTTGAGAAAAAGTCGATTTTTTTCTAGGTTTTCATGAAAAATCGACTTTTTCGCAAACTTTGAAGTCGTTTTTCTCATATTCCGGAGGTCAAATCGAGTAACCCATGATAGATCCCGATTCCTCTCGTCGAGTAGAATATTTTACCGATAGGTGATAAGCTTATTTTTTGGGATAGTGGAGCCCGGATTAACCACGCCGAGAACGTGAAAATATACCTACAGGGTGTTACTAAATAACACATACGATCGCATTTGTTTGATTTTTCTTCAGATTCTTTCAATTTTTTATGTTTGAACCCGCTCGACTACTCCATCTGGTCCATCCTGGAAGAAAAAGCGTGTCAAAAACCCCACCCGAATGTCGAATCATTGAAGAGAGCGTTAAAGAAGGCCTGGAAAGAGATCAGTTTGGAGACGCTGGAGAAGATTGTGGACAATTTCCCAAAGCGTCTGAAGGCCTGCGTTGATGCCAACGGAGGGCATTTTGAATAAATTTTATTGTTTTTTGTTGTTATTCGTTGTGTTTTAAATAAAACTTGCTAAAAAAATCGAACAAATGCGATCGTATGTGTTATTTAGTAACACCCTGTATAGGTCAAACTCGCTTATATAAAAAGTTACACACTGGTATTCATGGATATATAGGATTTTTTATCTAAAAATGGCCCAAAATGGGTCGTGGTGAAGGAATTCTACATCATTTTCGACCCTCTAAAGAATAGCAACAATTTTATCAAAAAAGCTTGGTATCACTTGGAAACGTTCCCTAGTTAGGTATTTGGTCAGAAATAAAACCCGTTGCCTTCATGGCGCAGTTGGTAAAGCGTTAGTTTTACATTCGTAAAGGCGCAGTTTCGATCCCCGTCACAAAAAAATCGAAAAAATTGAAATTCGAAAAAAATTGAAAAATTCGAAAAAATTGAATAAAATATATACTGCATTCCCATTCCCCCCTCTCGGTCCCCAAAATTGGAAAAAAATTGAAAAAAAATCGAAAAAATTGAAAAAAAAATCAAAAAAATTGAATAAAATTCGCAAAAATTGAATAAAATTCGAAAAAAGTGAAAAAATTCGAAAAAGTTGAAAAAAATATACACGGCATTCCCACCGAAGGTGCTCGACCCCCAGGTTCTTACGATGACAACATGTTTTGAATATCTGTTGATTCAATTATTCTCTAGTCAAGTTCAATGAACTCTATTGCGCTCTTGTGATATCAATGTGCAGTCTTTGTGTAGTCTTATGTCTTTGTGTAGTTTGTGTGTCTATATGCATGCGTGTACTATCACAATTTCGCAAGAAAAGGAAATTTTTGTAAGCAAATAGAATTTTCTCACTTTCAATGAACTCTAAGTTCAATGAACTCTATTTATCGAGTAAAAAAGTATATAAGCAGTGCTTTGAAAATTTTTTTCATATTTTTATCCTTATAGTTTTTGTCAATTCATGTTACTTATGCAGATTGTTGAAACTAGTATAGTTGAAGCGTCGCACTGAACGTGAATTTTTTAAAATTTTTCGCGAGAAGTGATCCCTTTAGGGGTAATTTTATGTGGGGGATCCGAATTTCGCATTGCTAAAGCATGAAAACGCTTCTTGAAATCAAGAAAAAGCTGTTTTTGAAAACATATAAACAAGAAAATCATGTTTTATATTATATTTGATATTTACGTATTCTGCACAATTTTCTCCGACAAAATGCGACCACGCAGGGATGCCGAGTGCGGGAAAAAGACATAAAAGAAGAAAATTCTTCACGAGAATTCACAAACTTCAGGCGCAAATACGTTGGAGCGTCGCGCTGAAAAATTTTTCGAAAAAAAATCACGTTCAGTGCTACGCTTCAACTTTACTAGTTCCAAAAGTTTAGTGAACTTTTCTATCGAAGGTACAAAACAATGCTAACAGGAGTTAATTTTAAGACTGTGAACACAATTCATATGAAATGGATATTCCAAATTGTTAATTTCCTGGAAGAAAAATGAAAATTTTTCCAACCCCCCCCCAACTTGAATTTTTCAAAACTTCCCTCAAATCTGGACCCAAATTACGGCGCTAGTTCCAGGTTGTTCCCTTATACAGTTTTTATGTGGGGACAACTTGCATAAAAGTACTCAATTGAAACTGTCTTGTTTAGAAACATGGCTTGTCTTAGCGAATGTATTCCCTCTATAGGCCAGATTATTTTCACTTTAGTTGCTTTTTATGCTCTAAAATTTGCATATGGTTGG
>JAQGBS010000358.1:0-22903 GCA_034698545.1 Acrobeloides obliquus
GCTAAAAATCGACCCCCTTGGGGTCAAAAACTCGAATTTGTTCTCCAAATTGGCTGAAATTTGGTGTCAGGGGTTTTTCGACTTGGGGAACACGAATCTGAAGGAATTTTTTGATTTTGACCACGAAAAGGTATTCCTTCGAAGGGTTACCCTCTCAAAAACTTTGTACCCCTGAATCAGGTCAGACAAGCATTTTTCATCAGAGGGAGCTTCAGATGAGATTCCTGTCATTGATGAGATGCGGACGACCAAAAAAAGTTCGAAAATGATCTTTTATTTAAAGAGGATATTCTCATTGGCCAGCTTCCGGCTGTCCGATATTGTCATTTGTTTTGATGATCCTCCTCCTAATTTTTTGTCAGATGAGGGAGTGGATGGGGCGGTCTCCTTTCCCTTGCTCCAGTATGGTTATTGAACTTTGTCCCCTAAGCTAGAACATACTGCCATTTAACTATCTTTTCATGAGCTAACTTTTTTAGTTTTGCATACCTCTTTTACAACAAGGATGCTTCTTCAGCACATCAAACCATTTTCCATATTGACAATTTGCAAATTGGATAGGGATTTTTGGCAATTTTTGACGGCTTTTCAAACAAATTTGGCGGAAAGAGCCACATGTTTTTTCCAAGCTCAAAATATCCATTGGTTCTACATAAGTAAATATTTTGTCTATTATTTCATTTGGCAAATTAAGTATAGAAGACTCTTCTTTGGGTAAAATGCTTGTTGTAGATGATATTGAGGTAGAAGCAGTGAGATTTTGATGTTTAGCGCTCTTGAAGCAGTTAAAATTGAAGGTTTTGAGCTGAAATTTGAAAATGCTTGACAGATCTGAGCATGTGGTTAGGGAGAAGTGTCGACTTGGGGGGGAGGTACTTGAATCCAAAAATTTTTGTTCAATGTTTTTCGGTACCTCGGATAGTGGGGGAGGGATACAAAAATATTCGAATTTTTCAACGCGATTAATGTCATTTTCTTCAACTTATAAATTTTACCTTCTTTTCTAAATTTTTCCGACAACCATTTAAGACTTTACATAGATCAAAATAACAGGTTTGCTTTTGCTGCCGATCCCTGCGCTGACAATGAACCATTGTTAAGATAATAATGACCGGAAAACTTTCTATAACAATTAAATATTGATTAAAAAGTAAATGTATGATATATATGCTGTCGACTCTCGATAAAAATTCACCCTGAGACAGCCTAAGGTGGCGTCTTATCGGGGGCGAAAGTCGTAAAAAAAATCGTGGGACATTGTCTCGAAGATCAATTGTATGACTAATAAAAAATTTATGAAGAAATAAAAGCTAACAAATACAATAAGAGGCCAAAACATGTTTATAAAAAGATAAGAAGGCAAAACAGTTGTCTAGAGAAAATATGAGAAGAAATCGAGGAAAGGTTGAGTAAATAAATAAATAGCTAGGCATAAAAACGGAAATGGGAATGAATGCACCGCACAAAAAAAATTCCGCACGGATCTTTCGCACAGGATTTTCCGCACATTTACACTTCCGCACGGATCTTTCGCACATTTTTTTGCACAATAAAAGTTGCCTGAATTTCAATAAAATCGTGTTTATTGAAACGATTGGCAAAAAATCTGTAAAAAATGTGAGAAAAAAAATTCAAAAATGTGCGGAAGATCCTGTGCGGTCAATTCCTTAAAAAACTGTGCGGTGCATTCGTTCCTATTGCCATAAAAAATTTAAACTGGAGGCGGTAGCGTTGGCCATTGCCCTCCCTAAAATTTTCGAAAGGCCAAATCGCGGTCTCTCCGAGAATGACGCTCGGAGTCATTCTCGGAGAGACCGCGAGTGCATTAGCACTCGGCCCGGTACTTTTAAAGACTTAAAAACAATTTTTCATGAATTTGATATTTTCTTAAAGGGGGGAGTCCAGATAATTTCCGACAAAAAATTTTGAAAAGAAATTTGGAACCCACTCCCCTAAATAGATATTTTCACGAAAACAAGGTGAAGGAAGCGTTTTCGCGCTTCAGGAGTGCGCGCAATCGATTCTTCGTATCAAATTACCCCTATATATCAGAGTAGTACTTGGCAATACTACTTGCTATCGAGAAAAAAATTTTTGTCGAATATTAACCTATTATCTGTACCCCCTTTAAGTAAAAATAAGCAAAATTTATTGCCCAAAACGGTCAAATTTCAATACCGATACCAATACCGGTAGTGGTATCGGGACATCCCTGCTGCCCCCTCCATTCGACGGGGATAGCTATATATTGCCACTCATCCAAAATTTGAAATTTTGACTCTGATGAGATACCCTATCAGAGTAATACTCGCTTCAAACAAAATTTACTGCACTTACCACTAGTGTCCATTTTTATTAATTACAAATAGAAACAGATTATATGTAAGGTAGATTACAATATTTTGAAAAGTCAGAAAGATAAAAAATGATGCAAACTCATCTTTTTTATATCCTTCAAAAGGCCAAAGATTCATATTTTAATTTTTAAAAATTTTGGCGCTCAAAAGAGCAAGCTGTTTAGGATTAAAAATCCCGCCTATCTAGTCATAATACTCGTCTAGGTTTATAATTTTTTAATAATCGCAAAGTGACCGGTCAAAAATCAAAATTGGCTCAATATTAAAAAGTAAATAAAATAGAAATCAAAAGTTAATCATTAACAAGATCATAAAATTTAAGTGTAGATCATAAAATTTGTTTAACGCCCGTCATCAGATCATAGGATAAATAACAATCTTGCGCGAAAGCTGCAAAACAGTGAATCAATTATCCTAGAAGATTAATGAATAGGCGTCAATAAACCTTGATCACTTTTTGAATTATTGCACATTTTTAAAAATGTGACCGGTCAATAATCTGTGGATTTGGCGAAGAAGAGGATAATGGAAAAGGGTTGTTTTCCAGGAAGTTTTTTGAACATTTGTTTATAATAATTTTTATAAAAATTTAGCCTGTTTCAAAATTAGAGTAGTGGCGTAGCCAGGGTAGAGGTGTGCAATGGATGAAGACAATATGAGGGGCAATGAGCAAGGCAACCCTTTTTGGAATAAGGCAACTTTTGCCCATCCAAGGTTTTCCTCTAAGATATAGTTTTAATTTTTGTCCTAAATAAGTAATGACCAGGGCAAAAATGTTTTATTATTGCCCCACCCAAGGTTTGGCAGAAGTTACCCGCCTGGGGCCACTTTTATCTTTGACTATCAAATGCATAACCCTAAACTACTAAAAATCCCGTTGCTTAGTTTCGGAACCGGAAGTTGGAACCGGAGATCGGAAGTAAAAACTTCCGACTTCCGGTTTAGTGCAAATTTTCCAAATCAGAACCAGAAGTCGGAAGTTTTTACTTCCGATCTCCGGTTCCAACTTCCGGTTCCGGGATCCGACTTCCGGAACTAAGCAATAGGCCCCAGGGGTCGAAAAAGGGTCCAGCCCCTTTTCGACCCTGTCCTAAACCAAACAGAGGGACCAATTGTGGTTAATTTTCAAAAAAGGTCGAAATTTGGAAAAAATTTTCAGATATCTGGGGCAAATGATGTAGTTGTTTTTGCAATAAAAATAACTTTTTTGGGGAAAATGAACTATTTGTCAAAAAAAAGTTGCATTTTGAGCAAAAATAGAGTTAGCTGGCCAAATAGACACAAACAGGCAAATAGGGAGAATCCAGTTTAGGGGAGTCTATACTCCTTGGTCTCCATTAAAGGACCAGTCCGGTCCTTTAAGGGAGACCACGGATTTGTTACGTAATTCAATAGCAAAAAACCGCGTAAAAAATGCCTTGAAAATATACGATTTTTCTTGAAAAATGATCCAAGCTATTTGAGTCGCTCATAGTTCAATCTGACCGTCTATAGGCACTTTCCTCAGGGGTACCCCATTAGTCAAAATGAGGTACCCTTGAGAGAGGTGCCTATAAACGGTCAGATTGAACTCGAAGCGACTCAAATCGCTCAGATTCGTGTTTTTTGATAAAGAAGACCCTCTAGATACCGAAACTGCAGATCTAGCCTTCATTTGGGAGGTTTCCGATTTTCGCTTCAATACACCAACCCCTTCTCTGAATCAGGGTCAAAGAAGCTTTTTCAGGCTTCGAGAATGCGCGCAATTGATTCCTCGCATAGAAAAATTCCCATAGGGCATATTTGGGTTAATAGGAGTTAGCGGTCTCTATCTATAAGGCCTAGTATTAGTTTAACAAAAAATAAGGAAAATTATAACTACAAACAAATGCTGCCTTAAATATTTTCTGGAAGGTTAAGAGAGAATTTTGTTTATGACCACATTTTCATTGTTTGGCCAAGAAAAGTTCGAATTGTATTCACGAAACTGGTTTTAGCTCCAAAGTTTAACTTCTTATTGTCAAGAAAAGTTTTTCCTCTTGCTGGTTTAAAGTTCAATGACGAGTTCTTTCAATGTTTAAATGGTCAGAAATTACACGGAAACAAAGAAAGCATATACATAAGGAAATAAAGCTTATAACATTAAATTAGAACCAAAATTAAATCAAATTAAAAAATTTTTTCAACAAGACCGAATGACATGCAAAAAATAAGCATGATGATTTATTTAGATTCCAAACACGTTTTCATGTGAGTTTAAATTCCTATTTATAATTTTGAAAAAACATGACAAAAACAAAAATTCGAATCGAGCACAATCTCATTCACGAGTTTGCACAACTGCCGGAGTAGATCTATGATCAATGACATATGAAGTGTGAATAGTTCATGTTGCAATGCCAATATTTTCCTTTCAATAACCAAAAACGGTACTAGTTCGAAACAGAGGACGCACTTTTCAAAAAAAGTTGTTTGAAAATGACCATTTTAATTTTATACGCTGAATTCAAAAATCGCACTCCCAAAAGCTAAATTGCTTCTTGTGCTTTAAAAAATAAGATGAGACACAAAATTGGGTTGTTTTGATAAAAATTTAAAAAAATTTAAAAATTCATGCAAAAAATCGCAAAGTTGCCATTTTTTAAGATACCCTGTACATATCAATCACGTTGGAAATCGATTCCCGATAGGAAAAACCCTAGATAGCAAAAATCTAGAAAAAAAATTTCCTCTTCAAACTTTGTTACTCGTGAAACACGTTTATACGAAATTTGTTGATACTATTCTATTGATTTTTATCTTTTTCTAACAATGTGTTCGGTACTATTAGTATTTGGTCTGTTTCTTTCAGGCGAAAACAAGTATGGTCATAAGTGTTAAGAAACACTATCCTAAGAGATCAAACATTGCCTTAAGCGGTTCGACAGCGCTCTAAATTGAACTTATTTAGTGAGATTAACGCATGAGAAAATGTTTATAAATCATTTCGAATAAAATTCGGTTTCTAACAAATTCAAAACCTTATTCGAAGCTCAATAATCCGATTTTACCTTGATTTTTTATTTTTCTAACTTGTCTAGAACATCTTATATAATTTTTTTCGGCCAAAATTTCTATCTATCCGATGTATTTCAACACGGAGAACACTTCTAGCGTGGTTTCGAAAAATCCGAGAAACTTCGATTTTTACAAGGGGGCACAGTTGGAGGGTTCGAAAAAATTTTTTCTCGAATTTTTTCGAGTGCGTCCTCTGTTCCGAACTAGTACTCCAAAATCAAATGTTTTCGTTTCAATAATCCAAATTAATCTTCAAATTGGATAATTTTGCTCCAGAACAAATTTTGGAAAACATGGCAAAATTTGAGCATTTTTTGTTGAAAAATGACAAATTTTTGGGCATTTTTTTGAAAATATTGTAAAGTTTGGTCTTTTTTTAAAAAAAATATGGCAAATTGTAGATTTTTTTGTTGAAAAGAATGAAATTTTTTTTGACACTTTTGTTTTAAAAATGCAATTTTTTAATGAAAAATCGCAAATTTTGGACATCTTCTAATATAATAGCGCAAAATTCTGTTTGCGTGAAATCTGCTACCTTTAGTCCAAATCCGTTACGGGTGGTACTAACCGATAGAGCTAGGTGAGAGGAATCGAATTAACACGTTTATAAATGAAACAAGAAAGCTTATACATAAGGAAATAAACCATCAGCTTTCAAACCTCAGGGTTGAATCAACGTCGATTTTCTAGAGCCGTTTTTGTGTAAAATTGGACCCTCTACAAACCAAAATTTCAATAAAATAGCCATATCTCATTGGAAGTATCTCGGATCAAAAAGTTATGTTCTATAAAATTTTAATACAATATCATACCAATAAAATAAAAAAGACCATATTTGAAAAACTTTTAAAATGGCCGAGATATAATGAATTTAAGTTGGGGGTATGATTTTGGGCATATGATCAAGGTGTCCAACTTCATATTGCACTATCTTGGTGGTATCATGTTTTATACAGAAAGCTTGATAGATTCGAAATTCCCACGTTAGGTACTTACTTTATAGGCCATATTTAGAACAATCATTTTCTAGGTTGGTACCTCAATTTTTAAAAACCTTCATCAATCTGTCTTCAGTCCATTTTTTAAATTTTCACCATAATAACCCTATATGGGGGTTCATTGTGAGAAAACGATTGCGCGCATTGCCGAACCTTGAAAACCCTTTCCTGATCCTGTATTAGCCAATTTTCGCTTCAATACAGGCCAACGCTGTCAGGATTTCTCGACAGGAAGGCACATGATAATGTTTTTTCAAAATTGTATGAAAAAACATAAGGGGATCATTAAGATAAAGAGAAAAATTAAAATTTTTCGGCTACATGGGGGCATGTATCCCTTACCTACGGCACTGATACACGCATCTCTTCCCCGAATCAGGACCAAGGAAGCGTTTTCAAGGCTCGATAATACACGCAATCGATTCAACGCCTAGAAAAACTCCCTATAGGGTTATTTTGATGAAAATTAAACAACTTGAAAAAATCGCAAAATTGCCCTTTTTGGGCACCCTGTATTTTAAAGGACCACTCCGCACGGAAAAATTGCCATAATTTGTATATATTCGGAAAGTTTATAAAATTTGGAGCATTTTTGTTTTTACAGTAAATTCTGAATCGTTGTAGTTTTTGAGATAATTGCGTATGAAGTTTCGCCTTTGTATTACAACGAAAACATGAACGCAAAAGTCAGCTCCCTGGATTAATAAAATTCTGTATATTGAGAAGAAAATAATTCAAAATCCCTGAAGATTTAGAAAAAAATCAATACAGCATTTTTTATGTCTCGACGAGACAAATAAAATGACATCAAAATTATCCAATTTGAAAATTATTTTGGATTATTAAAACGAAAACATTTGAATTTTTCTAAAAATTTTTCAAAAAATTCAAATGTTTTCGTTTTAATAACCCAAAACAATTTTCAAATTGGATAATTTTGGTGTCATTTTATTTATCACGTCGAGTTATAAAAAATACTGTATTTTTTTTTAATCTTTAGGGATTTTGAATTATTTTCTTCTCAATATATAGATTTTTATTGACCAATGTGTTCATGTTTTCGTTGTAATACAAAGACGCAACTTCACACGCAATTAGCTCAAAAACTACAAATATTCAGAATTTATTTTAAAAACAAAAAATGCTCCAAATTTCATAAACTTTTCAAATATATAAAAATTATGGCAACTTTTTTTTCCGAATGGACTAGTCTTTTTTAGAGTCGTTGGGTTTTGAGTGTTCTTAGCGTTGTAAAATGTTTTCAAATATGGATTGATTTATAGTTCTCTTGGTCGTGCACATTGATAATTACAGCCACGTGAAAATGTATTATCTAAAATACAATTGATAGAATCTTCTGTATCCTTAACTTTACACTTAAAATCCAATTCTATCTTTACCCCAACAATATTGCAGGCAGTATTTATAGCCAGTAAAGTTGTTTAAACTTTAGTAGTGATAAAATTTTAGGGGATAGGAATATCGGGGCAAATCGCGCGCCGATAAACAGTAATGTAAACCTTTGGAATTGTTATTTTGCAATATTTTTTCCTAATCATTCTAAGCACACCATTGCACACTTTATAAAATTTGTTGATACTATTTTTTAGATTTTTATCGCTTTCTATCTGTGCTGTGTTAATAGTATTTTCTCTGACTTAGTCAATGCAAAAACATATATAAATTACCCAGACGTGTTATTCTCCATATAAGTGCATTTTGTGATTTTTGGACCAGAACAATTTTTTAGGTACCGGAAATTTTTTTTAAATGACCCATATAATTTTATGCGGGGAATCGATTGCTCGCATTTCCGAAGCATGAAAACGCTTCCTTTGGTCCCGGTTTAGGGAATGGAGTTGATGTATTGACGCGAAAATCGAAAAAATTTCTATTTTCGCCCGGAAAGCATCCATCTGGGGTAATTTTATGCGGGGAATCGATTGCGCATATTTTTTAAGCATGAAAAAATTATCTTGACCCTGATTTAGGGAATAGAGTTGGTGTACGGGCGAAGAAGAAAATTTTTCAATTTTCGTATCAATACATCAACTCCATTCCCCGAATCGGTGTTAAGATAATTTTTTTATGCAAATAAAATGTGCGCGATCGATTCCCCGCATAACATTATCCCCAGATGGATGCTTTCAGGGTGAAAATAGAAATTTTTTCGATTTTCGCGTCAATATACTAACTTCATTCTCTGCAACAGGATCCAAGAAGCGTTTTCATGCTTCGGGAATACGCGCAATCGATTTCCCATATAAAATTACCCCTATATGGGTCATTTTTAGTAAAAAAATTTTTCGGGTCCCAAAAATCACAAAAATGCACTTTTTTACTCACCCTTTACATTATAGATTCTCTTATTTCATTTTTTAAACAATTTTTTACTAATTTAAAAATCGAAAATTTTAGTATTCAATTTTACTGTTCTTTTCTTATTATATTGCAGAAAATGACAGAACATATTAAAAATGTTTCAATTGTTGGTGCCGGATTAATTGGAACCCAAGTTGCATTGGTATATTTTTATTATTTTTATATAGGGCACCATTTTCTTGAGAGAATATATAGGTCATTTTTGCAAAGATAAAAAAGGCAGCATCCATGGTAAACTGACAGTTTGCACGCAAAGGGTCAAGCCGTGAAGCGGCCGGTTTGGAATACCCACCACTCAAAAGTAGTCCAAAATCCTACTACCCCCACTAAAGTTGGACCAAATCTGGACCCCTTCGTTTTATCTACTCAAATTATGTTAGGGGGGGGATAACGCCACAAGCAAAAAAAGTTCAACGTATCATTTTCTTTATGATCTAAGCCACAGACTATTGTTTTTTAGCTAACAGCTGGCTGTGGCTACCAAGTAACAATGATTGACCGTGCGCAAGAAGTTCTGGATAAATGCAAAGAAAGTATTCATCGTCGAGCAGAGCAATATTATACTGATTTTGCCAACAATCATGCACAAGGAGAATATCCTAACAGTCCTGTGATTGCACTTATTAGAGAAGTAAGAGAGTAGCAAAATTTCGGGCGCTTAAATTTTGACAGAAAAACGGCATAGACACATGTATATGTGTCAAAATTATAGACATTTTAAAGTACAAACTTCAATTAACAACTTTTTAATAATTTTTCAAAATTCTTTCCACCGAGCTTTGCTATGGGTCTGGAGGCTCTAAGGCATCCACGATGGTTGTACAATGTTCCAGGGTAATGTCATCCCCAGCTTTTTATTGAAATAAAAACTTGCTATATATGTCTAGATAATAGATGTCGGACAGCTTCTCAGCTTTCGAATGAGTGGTCGACGAAGTCTCAAAACAATTCCTACGAGGAGATATGACCAATACAATAAAACGCTCATATGTTTTGAAACATCTCAGAAAAATTTTGAAATCACCCAAAACTTGCGAGAATCGATTTCCTCTCGAAAAAATCCCCCAATATAATGCAAAAATGCGGCTAAGCTTCAATTTGAGGAAGATGAGAGGTTTGAAATTACTTCGGAACAATGGCATGCATCGAGCGACCATCATGAATATCTTACCGAAGAGCCTCTAGGCTCGTAGCAAAGCTCGTGGAAGGAAACTTGAAAACTTGTTAAAGAACAAGTTGTTAGTTGATTAAAATAAATGTTCTTTAAAATAAATCTATATTTGGACACATATACATGAGTTTATGCCGTATTTAAGGTCAATATTTACGCGCCCAAACTTTTGCCACATGTATTTTAAAATGCAAAAATGCCGCAAGGTCAAAAATAAAGAACAGAATTTTTTTGAATTTAACAATTTTTGAAATTGATACTAGAGACGGCTCTAAGAACTTCCTCAACGGAAATTCCACAACGAAAAAAGCGAAACTTCCACAACGGTCGATTTTTTCCACTTTCCCGTGATCAAAAATAAAAAATTCCTTCATATTCGAGTTCCCCATATCGAAATACTCCTGAAATTTTTTGTTTTTGATTACGGGAAAGTGGAGAAAATCGACAGTTGTGGAAATTTCGCAAGTCGTTTTGAACCCATTGTGGAAGTTCCTAGAGTCCTAGAAACATCCATATAGAAATGCGGCCGTATTTTCGACTTCCCAACTACCTATTCAAAGAAAAAGTTTTTAAATGGTTATATTTTTAGACGAAAGCAAAAGATGGAAACTATGATAAATTCATTCAACGTATTCATTACACGACTAACATGGCTGATGGCATGAAGAATGCTGATTTAGCTATTGAATCGGTTTATGAAAGACTCAACGTAAAGCAAGATATTATGGAACAGATGGAAACCTATGCACCTAAGTAAGTGTTCTTGGTGGGTGAACTGTGAAGTGTCCTTGGTGGGTGAACTGTACAGTGGGTGAAGTGAGATACCGCCGAAGTTTCGATTATTTATTACAACGAGAACATGAGTACAGGTCTCAAATCCGGATTTATTCAACTTCCCCGAATCTGGATAATTTCTATTTCCCAACAACTTTTTCAAAGAGGACTGGCCCTTTAAAATAATAAAACACAATTTAAGGCATTGTGTCTTGGCATCAAATACTTCATCGTTAAAACCATCCGATATTTGTGCAAAGTTAAAAAATAAAGGCAACTTTGGTGGCTTGCATTTTTATAACCCTATTGAGCAGAAAAGATTTCTTGAAGTAAGTATACAAATTTTTCATAATCAGCATTCTAAGAGACATGAAAAAAGGTCACTCTCTGTAAGACCAGCATGCTAACCACTATACTACGAAATCAAATCGAACGAAATTTTTCTCATAACTTTTTTCTATATATTTTCATAAAAAATGGTCAAAAGATTTCGTGGCATCACTACTAGCCACTCGGTTAAAATAGGCACGTTTGCAAGCTTTTTTATTCAAATTTCATCTAACCTGATTCCGAATGAAATGATAATGCTTGCTCTTCTCATATACGAAAAATTTTTTAGGTCGGGGCAATAGAGACTACGTCTCCCGAAACTCTTAAGATTTTATTAGAATATGCTAAACAAGCTGGTAAAACCTATGCTATATGTGGTGTAAGTTATTTATTTTAGGCAACAAAAAAATCATGATTTTAGAATGCACATGGATTTCTCAGCAATCGAATGATGATCCCAGTACGATCTGAAGCTCTTTATATGTATGATAACGGTTTAGCCAAGCCAGAAGATATTGACCTGGGTATAAAAATTGGCTACGAAATTAAGTATGGGCCTTTCGAGTACATGGATAAAATTGGACTTGATACTGTTAAAGACATACTTGATGGTATGCATGTTTTTTATAATACTAGCCAGCAGTTCGGTTCTATGCTTTCATTTTAGGGGGAACTAGGTAAAAACCTCATTTTTCAATTGAATTTTTGCCAAAAAATGCTATTTTTCTTAAGAAATTCTCGGTTTTTTTGGGAGAATGTCCCCCATCCCTGTCCCCTGGTCCGCCATTGATAGCCAGCTATCCACTATTTCTAGGCTGGTATAACCTTTATAAAGACGAAGTATTCATACGACCACCGTCAAAAAAATTGGCCGAGTTGGTGGCCGCAGGCAAACTTGGTGAAAAAACCGGTGAAGGATTCTATAAATGGAAAGATGGAAAAATTGTGGCAGAGAAGAGACACGACTAATTCATTTACTATCTTTTTTTGTAGATTTATTTAAATCAAATAAAAAAATATAAAAATCCTTATTATGCATTCCGTCCTATTGCCAGAAAAACTCGTATAGGGTTATTTTATAAAAATTAAAAAACTTAAAAAAATTTGAAAAATTCATGCAAAAAATCGATAAGTTGCCATTTTTAACTTAAATGGCCAAAACCCTGTACATATCAATCATATTAGAAATTGATTCCCCTTAGAAAAAACCCTAGATAGCAAAAATCTAAAAAAATTCCCTCTTCAAACTTTTTTACTCATGAAACACATGTGGACGAAATTTGTTGATACTATTCTATTGACTTTTATCTTTTTCTAACAATGTGTTCGGTGTTATTAGCATTTGGCCTGTTTCTTTCAAGCGACAACAATATAAAATGGCCAAAAGTGTTAAGAGACACTATCTCACGAAATCAAACATTGCCTTGTTTAAAAACTATATATCGAATATAGTTTTTAAACAAAACATTAAAAATTTTGTATAGGCCAACATAGGTATTTTTGAGGCAGTATAACTTTTCGTACACTTGTGGTCCGTACAAACTTTTCGTACAAATGTTCTGTACAATTATTTTTTGTACGAACTTTTCGTAACCTGATTATCAATAAAATCTATTTATTGGCACAAAAATAAATTTAAATTAACTTAATCCACTTTTTTCAAAAACGACCAAAATAAAAAAAATCATATCAAAAATATATTTTTCATGTAGCCCCTCTTTGGGTTAAATTTCTTTTTGAAAAAATTTCCTGACCCCTACAAAATTTGTTTAAAAATGGATTTCGAGTAAATCTTGCATTAGAGCAGAGAAATTTTTCAAAATTTTTTCAAAAAGAAATTTAACCCAAACAGGGGGGCTACATGAAAAAAATATTTTTGACATGATTTTTTTATTTTGATCGTTTTTGAAAAAATGGATTAAGTTTTTTAAATTTATTTTCGTGTCAATAAACAGATTTTATTAATAATCAAGCAACGAAAAGCTCGTATGAAAAATATTTCTACGAAAAGTGTGCTGTACGAAAAGTTCTGTACAAAACGTCATGTACGAAAGGTGAGTGTAAGAAAAGTACTGTACGAAAAGTGTTTGTACAAAAAATAACTGTACGAAAAGTCCGTGCAAACCACAATTGTACGAAAAGTTATACTGCCTTTTTGCAAATTTAGTCAAAGAAATCGCAAAAAACGTAAAGATGGGACCTTGTGGATAATTTTTGGGGTCGGAAAATGATTTTTCTGTTTAGCATGCCAAAAGTTCAGGCATAAATTGCTGATTACGAAAACATAAGATTTCGGGATGGAAACTTCATTTTCATTAGTTTTGGGTCCTCTAAAGATATAATTTTTTATCCTAAGAGAAAGGACCGAATGGCAGGAGGACAATTCACACAACGGGCAATTTACACTGGCGGAAATTTCCTGCGAATAAACCAGTGGACAGTCCACCGGTGTGAATTGTTTGTATTTTATTTTGGATCCATTAGATTTTATTTATACAAAATAAATAGTCAAAAATTTTATTTATTTATTATAAACAATCTCATTTTTTTTCTTCGACTTTGTATTTCAATACAGTATTGGCTGTACCCATAGCCATACTTTCGAGCATATCTGGTAGAAAATATTGCACTTCCGATAGATACTTATTTGAGACTGTAGGATTGCTCAAATCCATTATTCCATAGCTTGGATTTTCATGTTTTTCCTCTATATATGTCTCTCCAGCTTGCCACATTTGTGAATTTGCTGCCGAAGTTCCAATAATAAAGTCTTCATCAAAGGGGCTAACTAGAGCACTCTGTACATTTTTTTGGAGGATTTTCTTTGGCAGATCTAAAATTTTTTAAAAATCAGAAAATTTGTGTGAAAATACCTGGTTCTGCCGCTATTGGGCGTCCCAAACCAACTCCATCTGTTATATTATCTTCGATTGCACTTTTCATACCATTGACTGTGCGGAAACCACCAGTAAGATAAATAACAGTTTTTGTTAAAGCTGGTTTTATCTAAAATTAATTGAAAGCTGGTTTTATCTAAGATTTTTTCAGCTTTTTGAGACTAGCCAAAACTTGGAGACCGAAAACTATGCACTTTTGGATTTTGTAAAGATGGTGCCCCATACTAAATTTTCTAGGAATATTTGGGAGCAAGAAAAAATTTAAAGCCACTTTCTGTAATAATCGACTCTTGGTCCATTAAGGAAGGACCCGGATCCCAAAAGTTGTTTGAATTGTCTAAATTTCACATGCATTTTTTGTTTTTACAGTAAATTCTGAATCGTTATCGTTGTCGAGATAATCGCGTTTGAAGTTGGCAATTTTTGAGACTTGTTTTGAAATTTAAATTGCCACCAAGACTATTAATCAGGGATCTTGCGGCAATTTAAATTTCAAAACAAGTCTCAAAAATTTCCAACTCCAAACGCTATTATCTCGACAACGATAACGATTCAGAATTTACTGTAAAAACAAAAGTTAGAGAGCGCATTCGTAGAATAATCTTTTCCTTGGTTCACATAACGATCATTATTTGTTGAAGGGCAAAGTTGACATTCTGCTTTTCCATCTGAGGTTTCACGAAAACACTCTCAATAAAGCGATCTCTTTTTCCTACTTGATTTAGATGCCATTCTAAAAAAGATAATATGTTTATTTAACACAATATTTGATTAAAAATAATACAAACATTCACAAAAACAGTTGAAAAAGGGCAAACAAGTTATTTTAGTTTTATAATTTTGTTATCATATTCTTAAATTAGGATGAATCGATTAAATTTTTAACTTTCGAAAAGTTAAAAAATTATCTACCGAAACTTAATGGATTCGAAAAATTACCGATACCGCTACCGAAAACTTAACGGATGAAAAAATTACCGATACCGCTACCGAAAACTTAACGGAATCAAAAAATTAACGGATTACCGATACTGAAATTCCGGTAAGCCCGAAAATTACCGATTTACCGACATTACCGAAATATCGGTAGCGGTTCAGCCCTGATCCGAATCTCTCAGACTTCACGTTTTAAGCATTTAATATAAGAAGATAGTAAGAACTTATCCAATAAATTTAGCCCATAGAGAAAGAATCCTTATTAGCTGATTCAGATGAAAATTTAAACGATGCAAATAAAGATCCTATCAATAAAAATCTTATTTATCTTCGGACTCATAGGAAATTGTTTATCCCACTTCTTTATATTTTGTTACTGGGAAATATTTTTAATTATGAAAAGATCCCAGAGATAATGAACCGACTAGGTTCTACTTTCATTACTGGTATAATATTAACATATTATAATTTAAATACGTCAAAAATGGTCAATAATGGATTTTTAAGTTATATTGGTGATATTTCTTATATGTTATACCTGGTGCATTGGCCAACAATTCAGTTTTTTAAATATTATGAAGTCATAACTGATAGTGGTAAAAATTTTATAAAATATATAAAAGATGTTATAGATTCAATAAACAATTTATTTATGAAAATTGCTTATTTTGGTTTATCCCTATTAATTTCCATAATTCTATATCATATATTTGAAAAACCTATATTGTCATTAAAAAACCACCATGATATCGTTTTTATTTCTACAATAATTTGCCAGATTCTTACAATTTGTATTACTCTATACATAAGTTTTAATCCTAGTATATTATCGGAAATGAAAAGAACATATATTGTAAGTTTAAATTATGTTAATTAGTGATCAGTACCCTAGGAGCAAAAATCTTACACAGTTTTCATGAAAATAGTCGTACAGTCGACTCTCAATAATTCACCACTAGGATCCAAGGTGGTTAATTATCAAGGGTGGCGAAATAGTGAGAGGCTTTTATAGGTTGTTTTTCGGGAAATCACAAACTCAAGATTTTGAAAAAAATTTTTTTAATTTTCGTTTAATAATAAATTAATATTGAAAATCAGCAGTAAGAAAATTTTTCTGAAAAACACATAATTTTCAAAATGCTACACCTCCGCCAAATTAACAGATTTTTGAGAAATTTTTTCGCAAAAATGAAGAGGAAGTCTAGCTCTACAACACCAAGGTCTCCGATTTTGCAAATTTTGCTTTTTTCGTGAATAAAATGTCCTTCAAAACTTAATACTATTTTTTTCACGAAATAAAGCAAAATTTGCAAAATTGGGGACCTTGGTGTTGTAGACCTAGACTTCTTCTTAATTTTTGCGAAAAAATTTCTCAAAAATCTATTAATTTGGCGGAGGTGTAGCATTTTAAAAATTATGTGTTTTTCAGAAAAATTTTCTTACTTTTATTGCCTGATTTTCAATATTAATTTATTATTGAAACGAAAATTAAAAAAAATTTTTTTTTAAAATCTTGAGTTCGTGATTTCCCGAAAAAACAACCTATACATCGAAAATTGTTTGCTCGGACCGGACAAAACTCCCCATTAGTTCGGTGGCGAATTAGTGGAGTGTCGAATTATCGTGAGTCGACTGTACATGGTCATTTTTCAGGTCTTTAGCTTTTTTGAAAGAGCATCTAGACAAGTTATAAATGAAAAATTTTAAGAAAGAATATCAAATAAGCCAGTTAGGCCAATCTTTTTACGAACAACAAAAACGTGATTTTTCGAAAAATGCATAATTTTTCCAATTTTGTTCGAATTTTTTAATAGTATTTATAAAAGTGGCCTTTTTTCATTGTTTACATTGTTTTTATATATAGGGTGGTCTTAAAGTTCTTCACAACCAGTGCCGTAGCTAGGGGGCATTGTGGGCACGTGGCCCAGTGGCGTAGGCAGAAGGATCGGCTAGAGGATCACTTGCTCAAAAATGGCAAAAAACATAAGGGGGACCCTTATGTAAACGGATTTGTTTAATTTCGGCCCTATAGGGGGAGGGGGTACCTTCCCCCTAGCCCTCTATCGCTTACGCCAAAACGTGTTCCCCCAAACTCCGAATATGAATCAATTTTCCTAATGGCCTTATGTTTTTGCCTAAATTTTTTGAAAAAGTTTTTTCACCAAAGTTTTTGGACAAATTATTATAGGACCATAAAATATAGACGCTTAGCAATCATTTCCGTAGTCGATCATCAAAACCGGTGCCATTTTAGTAGAGGTGCAAGTGTTTCAAGTTTGGACCATGTATTGGGTTGTTGCATAAGTAATTGCCGCTCAAAAAATGCTCTAATTTCATCATTTTTCATCCGTTTTAGATGAAATTTTTTCAGTAGTGGGTAAGAGTGTATGTTGAATACGATCCAATCGGTCTTTTTGAGCGAAACTCATGTTTTCGTGTCAATATCCAGACTTTTTTTAAAAATCGGGGTTTTTTATACCCCTAAAATGGCTCAAAAATTTGAATTCGCTGAATCAGGGTTAGAGAAATTTTTTCATGACTCGAAAATGCGCACAATCGATTTCCCGATAGAAAACCCATAATAGATAAAAATTTCGTCAAAATTCGACTTCTATAACTAAAAATCGACATTTTAAAATTCATTTGCAACATTGAAAAACACTAACTTTTGAAAAAGTCTGTATATTGGCACGAAAACATGACTTATTCTCAAAAAGATCTATTGGATCGTATTTAGCATACACTCTTACCCACTACTGAAAAAAATTTCATCGAAAACGAATGAAAAATGATGAAATTAGAGCATTTTTTGAGCGCCAATTACTTATGCAACAACCTAATACTTTTCTATACAAATAACATAAAAAATCGTAGGGGTGTGCATATTTATGCAACACAGTGTAATAATTACCGTATTTACTCTAATAGAAGCATCCCTAACTTCCAACTTCTAAGCTCTCTAAAAGAAAATCTACAGGTTTTCATGAAAAGTGATGTTCACAAAAGTTGTAGAGAAGGGTATGCTCTACAACTTTTGTGAACATCACTTTTCATGGAAACCTGTAAATTTTCTTCTAGAGAGCTTAGAAGTTGAAAGTTACGGGGTGCTTCTTTTAGAGTAAATACGGTATCTAATATCGTTTAGAACAATTCAAATTCTGAGCAAATTATAATGGATCTTTGTTCTAATAAAAGAGAATTTATCATTAAAAGCTTGAATGATGAGAATGTGGTTCAGCTTAACGATTTCCTTGGTTTAGTAAGAGATAATTTCCAATCAGATGAATACAAATGTGAAGAAAACGCAACAAAATTTTCTTATAAATTTCCGGTAATTAATGGTGCAATATATTTGTGGAGATGTGAACTTATGGTAAGAACTGGTGTTTAAAGGCCCACTCCTCAAAATCGAGGGTCGTGCTCATATTCAATGGGTTATTGCACCCACTAATGCGTCGTATCGAGGGAAATCTTAAAGT
This sequence comes from Acrobeloides obliquus, assembly GCA_034698545.1. NCBI lineage: Eukaryota > Metazoa > Nematoda > Chromadorea > Rhabditida > Cephalobidae > Acrobeloides > Acrobeloides obliquus. The sequence continues at coordinate 18,361 of JAQGBS010000358.1, forward strand.
TAAAGAATAATTCGTCTTTGAGCGGCGAAGTGGCCAAAAAAGAAATCGGTCTGGCGGCGAAGCCTCCCAGAACTGGACCCCAATTCGTGGACCCCATACATGTTCAATGAAGAGGGAACGACTCCATTTACCAATATCATCTGTCGAAAATTGTTTATTCATCCATCCACCGAAAATTTAAAATTTTTTTAAAAATCATAAGGGGGACCCTTATATTTCAAAATTTTTGATTAGTCAATAAATGACTTTTTAGACAGTATTTATAAACACTTTTATCATAAAAAAAATATCAAAAGATTATGTAAAAAATCAATTTTTTGGTTGTCCCCCTTAGTCATTCACCCATCCATCCTCCATGGGTCTTCCCCTCTCTGCATGTATGTAGGAGGTGGGTCTTAAAACTCTTCTTGGATTCGGACGTTCTTTCATGGTGGCTGGGATTCCAGCAAACAGTGAAAATTATAAACACTAAAATCTATTTTAATTTAGTCTAATGGTAGTTTAAATGTATTAATTGTTGGCAACAGTCATGCATATGATGCATTTCCTAGCATTCGAGCTGCGTTTAGAAATAACTACAAAATTTTGAGAATTTTTGCAATTAATGATTGCATCCCATTTGAAATATATACAAATGGAATTTGTAAAAATGCCTATGAAATTTTAAAGAAAGTCATAATCGACTTAAAACCAGATGTGCTATTTCTAATATTTAAGTATATTATAATTTTTTAAACTTTTTATTTGTTTTATTTGAGGTACAATGAACCTGGGATGCGAAACACAATTACAGGAAATGATATCAAAAATGATAAATTATTTCAAAATATTCAAAATTCATTGAATTTCTTTTCAGAAAATGTAAAAACAATATTATTTAATGGCCCTAATCTGTTTTTTCCTTATGCGGTTCGAACTGAATTAGTAAGGAAACTGTCAATTCACATGGATACCAGTACCATGAATATTCCTTTAAAAGTAACAATTTAAAAAACAATAACACAGGTGGGAACAAAGGTTTTGACTATACCCATAATTTTGGAATTTACCCCATCCGGTGATCCGGAAAACACCAACTTTTAAAAAAGTCTGTATATTGGCACGAAAACATGACTTATTCTCAAAAAGACCTATTGGATCGTATTCAGCATACACTCTTACCCACTACTGAAAAAAATTTCATCGAAAACGGATGAAAAATGCCGATTTTCTATATATTTTTTGGGCGGCAACAAATTATGCTACAACCCAGTACATGACTCTACATACCCAATAAATAAAAAAGTTGTAGCTCTCGTTCTCATATGGAAACATTACGAACATGGTTTCTCCGATTTCGCCCAAACATACTCCAATTTTTTCCCATGGTGGAAGTACTAAAAAACTGCATAAATTTTTCCAACCGAGACTTCTAAGGGAATATAGAGCCCAAAATGTGGTTTTTGGGATAAAATTAGATTCAAAGAAATGGTCATAAATTTTTATGGTGAAAAGCTTTTTCAATAACTCTTTTTGAATTTGATAGGGGTGAAAAGAGGCAAAGTATGGTATATTAACTTTAGCTTCAGACCTTTGTTTTTGTGGCCAGAAACTCTTTATAAAATAACACCATATAAAAGTTGTAGCTTTTTCCCCATGAAAAATCGAGATTTTGGACGTTTGAATTCGATTTTATATAAAAAATCATGCAGGAACTTTTCAATCATCCTTTATAATATTCTAATTTTTAGGATTATATAAATACGAATGAAAATGTATTTAAAAGACTCAATGCTTTAAAATGTAATAGATGTACTTATATAGACTTACAACGAATATTTTGTGATGATGATTTTTGTTATGCGTACGATCCAACTATAAAGATTGCATATTTTACAGATGGACATCATTTGACATTATATGGCCGTTGTAGATTGTACAAACCGATGGAAAAATACCTTAAAACTGCTTTAAAAATTATAGACAATAAAATATGAACGGGTCGTTCAATAACCAATATGCCTTTGAGCGTTAAATCGAATCTTTGAAAAAATGACTTCTCCAGTGTTTTTCTGGTTGCCTATCACATTCTCAAATTTCAAATTCTCAAAAAGACTATATAGGGCATTTCCTGTCGCGAAAAATATTTGGCTGCCTGGTAGAACTTAGAAGGAATTGGACACATACCTAAAGTTCATTGTTATTAGGGTTTTTGCCGACGATCCTAACCACTAGACCAGGGCAGCCGACGGATGCATGCTTGTCGAATAGGACGATACTTGATCGGCGAGTGCTTGTACATTGCGGCCTTCCGCAAAATTTCCGGACAAGATTCTGAATTCGGATTCTGAATCTGGATTCAGAAGCAGTTCGACATGACCACCAAGGACAGGTGGGTTTATCTAGAGATTCTGAGCAAGAACCTGCTGCTCTACTGGAAGAGAAATCGTGCCCAATTCGACGAGTTCCAGCAGGATAACGACCCGAAGCATGCATCCAAAGACGTGGCCCGTTGGTTCCGACACCCCAGAGTCAACATCCCGGTGATGAAGTGGCCGAGCCAGAGCCCGGGCCTCAATCCCATCGAGCAAAAAATTTCGCATTGAAATGACACCTTGTTGATGGTTTTTGGATGTCAAGAAAAAAAGTTATGGTCAAATGTCTCAAAAACCCCTATTAATATATTAATAGGGGTTTTTGGATGAAAGGGATAACTTCCAGTGGTCATAATCAAAAAATTCTTTCAGATTCGAGTTCTCCATGTCGAAAAACCCTCGAGTACAAAAAATCAGCCGATTTAGAGAACTTTTTGAAAATTCGAGGGTACCACCCCAAAATCATAAGAGTGACCCTTATGATTTTTTCGGGTTTCCGGTCGTCTAGGAAGTACATACTCGGATCCTCCATTGACTACGCCACTGGGGTTTAAGCTCTCGAAGAATGCACATATTTGCTATTTTTTAAATTTCAATTTGTGTAAATTTTCTTATTATGCACCGTAAGTAACTTTATTTTTTGAGCATTTCTTTTGTCACGCTTCCGTATGACAAACATGACTACATAAATTATAAAACCAGTTACTTATCAAACGAATGCTTCGGGAAAACCCAAATTTCCTTCATATTTCATCGAAATTAAGTTGACATGCAAAACCTTTTAATCATTGAGCACGTGAGGTTTTGTCTTTTTTTTATTAACTAGTGTCTCTGCTAGCTTTGATGACAAGATGAAACCTTTTATTCCTGCTAACTTCTAGTTAGATACGAGATAAAAGGTGAGGTGTGGGAGGTCCCTAGTTTTAAGGGAGAGATTTATTTAGTATTAAAAAGTGTATAAAATTAATGAAAATAAAAAAATTAACGGTAAGATGCTTTTTATAAATGATTAAATATGGTTTTTAGGTACACATGTGCTGTTGGTTGTAAGAGACCAAGATGCAAGCATTCCGTTTTTGTTATGGCTTATAAAAATGTGGTCGAATATCCGGATTCAACAAAATCTAAGCCTTTGGGTGTCAAGAGATCTCGCGGACGCCCTAAAAAGGCTCACTTTGCACTTCGACGTGATTAATAATAACAATACATTAAAATATTTTATTACTATGATTTTTTCTAAATTTCATTTTTAATCCAAAAGTTGATCAATTATGTTATATTTAACCTTATAAATTATATTACGTTTAAATTATGTTATCTTTAATTAAAATTGTTCAATAAATTTTTTAAAATATTACAAAAAGAAATACTCGATATTACATCCAAAAAATATTACAAGAAAAAATATTTTCGTTCAAAAAAATATTACAAAAAAATACTCGATATTACATCTAAAAAAATATTACAAAAAGAAATAAAAAATATTACATCAAAAAATACCGTCGTAAAATTAATAATAAATTGAATGAGTGAATGAATTATTTTCCTTTATATACTATTTGGGTGAGACTTGGAGAGGCTTATATGAGGCCGAGACAGGCCTCTCATGAGACCTAAGGGGCTTCTTCGAAGCATGGACAGGCCTCGCAGAGGCCTGATCAGGCTTCATGGAGAGTCTAGACCGGAAGTGGAGTTCTCGGTAGGCTTCGAGGGAGCCTGTGCAGGAAAGTCTAGGCAGTCTTCTTGGGGATAATGCATAGGGACGATGCGCTTCGCGCACATCTTTGTTAGTTTGGATATTACCATTATCAATCATCTTTACTGTGATTTAAAGGGGGAGAACCATTTATATAACAAAATCGGTTTTTATATAAATTTATTAAAAATGTGTTTTTGACACATGTATAGGGTAAAAATTAAACGAAAAATTGATTTTTGCTGCTATTTTTTGTGTAGGACCTCGAAGAGTGGACAAAATTGTGAAAAATTGATATTTGGAAAAATTTTAGTATATTCAACGTAAAATTCCATTTTGAGCTTAAAAATGACAGATATTGTTTTGGCCATAACTTTCCCGTAAGTTACAACCATATGAAAAAATGATATATTCGGAAGATCATGAAAATGGAGCATTTTTTGTTTTTACGGCATGTTCTGAATCGTTGTAGTTTTCGAGATAATTGCGTTTG
>JAQGBS010000359.1:0-22880 GCA_034698545.1 Acrobeloides obliquus
AAAACAAGCACATGCTATTCGCCTCATTAATTTCTTTCTCGTTAATATTTTTTATATGTCTACCAATCTTGTTTCTTAAAGTTAACTCGACTTACATGTATGAATTTGACTCTGAATTTATAGTCACCGAAGAGCAGGGGTTATTATACATTTATTTTTTGATCTATATCTACTCTGATTATGCCATGATCTTGTTCTCATTTATTTTCGACTCAGCAACAGCATTTAAACACGCGAAGATTTGTAAAAAACAATCCGATGGTTGGACTAGGCAGAAACTTCAGAGTGAACTTATCATCCTTCTCCAAAACTTTATGAATATTGTATTTTTCACGTTGTCCATGATACCATATTTGTTGTTCGCTACCATTTGTAGATCTTATAATTATCAGTGTTATGATACCGTTTTTCATCGATTGATTGTTATTTTATATCAATTTAATTCTAATCGAGTCATTTGGAGGACTTGTGAAGAACTGTTTACTCTTATGATTCAGTTTCGAATCTATCAAATGGGAAGAAAGCAGCTGAACATATCCGTGACGCCAATGATACAAAAATTAAGCTTGCTCGAAAAAATTAAAAGGAAGATTAAAGGTACTCAAGTGGTACGTTAGTGATATAATTCTGTTTTTGCTCTTATTTTTGGAGCTGTATGACCTGGGGGTGCACTTAACTTGACTTCAAACGCCGAAGTAAAAAACGTTAAAATTTTTATAGAAACGCATCCCTTAGGGGTAAAAAATTGACGCGGATCATGCTGATGCTATTATTTTCACTCTAAAATCATTGAAAACCGATAAATTTCACATTCTATTTCTCAATCAATATTCACTTTCGCTTTTTTCATTTTTTCCATTTTTTCCATTTTTTAAGCGCTCAAAATAGCTAATCCGCTTGAAGATTCATCGGTTTTCGATTATTTTGGAGTGAAAATAATAGCATCAGCATGATCTGCGTCAATTTTTACCCCTAGGGAATGTGTTTCTATAAAAAATTTTAACGTTTTAACGTCGGAATCACGTTAAGTGCACCCCAGGCCGTACAGTTCCCTTATTTTTGTACATGCTGTTTTTTTTATTGTTCCCACATTTCAAAAATTCGCAAAAAAAATCAAAAAAAATTTTTTTCAATAATTTTTTTCTAAAACAATCCGGTGATTAGGGTGTTCGAAGAGTTTAAATCCGTTTTTATCGGGCGATGAAAACGGATTTAAACTATGTTTTTGGCGAAGTTTTGAAATATGGAAAAAATAAAAAAAATAACCTGTATTTTTATTTAAATAAAAAATTTGACAGCTATTGTGTGCAAGAAAATGAAAAAAGCTCGTTATATAGGGTTTCTCCGTAGGTTGGGACTATCATTGATTTGAAGGTTTCTCGTCATCCAATTGGTCATTTTCGATGCGGTTTTTTGTAGGAGAGAGCTCAGACAATTTTACTTCAGATCCTATAAAAATATTCTTTTTTTGTTATCAACATAGTGGTGATTTTTCAGATTTGTTGTCATGAATTCAAATAACATCATATATTTACTTCAAAACATTATTCATCTATTACCGTTGCTTTAGAAGTTAGTCAAGAAGAAATTGAAGCTTCGAAAACAAACTTCCAGAAAGAAAACTATGGTTATATTTCATTAGTAGAATTGCTGACTTTCTCCTGGACGTTCTAGGTTCGAGTTTTACTTGGGCGAATTATTTTTGCACAAATTTACAATGAATTTTTTGCAACTTTGCACTTCAATATCTCCACATAGGAAAATTGATGTAAAAAATGCTTTATATATTTTGCAGGGTTGTATCCAAGGGGGTCTAAGCAGGCTCAAGCCCCTCCCCCCGAGACGGCAAAATTTTTGAAAAAATGGCCAGTTTTTAAAAAGTTTCTTAAGAAAAATGCATTTTTTCAAGTTCAAGCCCCCCAAAAATAAACTCTGAATACGATCCTGATATTTTAAATATACTATTTTTCCCTGTCTTTTGAGATAGGTCTTGTAAAAATCTAAGTGTGGCAGAACTTGCGGTTCCCTTGTTAGTTGTCACAATGCAAACGTTCATAGCCTTGTGGCTAGGTAGCTTTCATTGCAATTTATAGCGCAGGTTCGGATCCCACCTGAAACGAAAATTTTACAATTTTTCAAAAAAGGATAAAATTTTTTGCTTAAGGGTAATTTTATGCAGAGAATATAAATCCCGCATTTTTAGAGCTAAAACAAGAGTTCCTAACTCCTTGGACCAGGGACTCGTTTTAGACTGTAGATATGATATTCGGATTCACCGCAAAAAATTGCTCTAGGCAAAAAAATTTTTTTTAAACGTCGACAGGCGAAAAAGTCGAAATACGAATTCGTTCTCGATTTACGAATTCGTATACGAATTTTTGCAACGAATTCAGTCTGGGCGGCTTCCCAAATACAAATTGGTAATTTTTCCCCAGATACGACGAATAAGGGGGGATACAGTACCCCCCCCCCCTTGCCCATGTATGGTTGTACCCTTACCCATTCTGATTAACGGCAGAAAATATTATGCTAGTGCCGATACTTGAATTTCATTTTAGAGCCGAGAGCCAACAGGAATTTGGGGGCAACTTCATTTCTTTCCTAATTTCCTCATTTTGTTCCGACTTTTCGAATTTGGCAATTTTTTGAGGAAGGCCAATCCGATTGAGCCCCTAAAGTCGCCATTGATCAATAAACTTGCAATTTACCCACAAATCTTGCAACTTTTTTGAAAAAATCCATAAAGAGGTCCCTTGTTTGGTACCTTTCATTCAGGGGTCTCTGGTTATGCCATTGATTTTTATAAGATACCATGTTGTGCCTCAGAGGAAAAAATGCAGCAGTGAAATGATTGAGAGCCAAAACATTTTGTCCAATCCTTAAACATTAAACGCGCTTTGTGTGTCTGTTTATCTGTGCTATCTCCGTCACCTAAAGTCCAATTCCGTAGTGATCTATACCAATCGATAGGGCTCGGTGAGAGAAGAAAAATGAGACCAAAATCATGGGGATACCCTTCAAGGAAAATTTTTTATCCTCATATCATGTTTTACATCAGGCTTATATTTAAAATTTAATAATGTCGATTAACAAGCCCTTATGGCCGAGTGGTGAAGACTGTCGACTCGTAGAAATTGTTCTCACGTTCGATTCCCAGCAGTATCCAAAAGATTTTGCCCTTTAACAAGAAAATTTTTAAAAATTAAAAAATAGTTAAAATTTTAAAAATTCATTTAAAAATAGGTTAAAATTGGTAAAAAAAAATCAAATAATAGGTTAAAAAAACAAATAAAAATATGGGTCAAAATTTATAAAATGATCTTCCGCACGGATTTTCCGCACAAGGATCTTCCACACATTTTGAATTTTTTTATCTCACATTTTTTAAAGATTTTTTGCCAATTGGTTCAATAATCTGTTTCATGAGTTTCCTAGGTTATAATATAAAGTGAAATTGTTCTCAACGCATGATATCAACGCAGGTGGATTTTTTTAATCAAAGCAAGAAACGGCTAAATGTGTATAGGCAAAACCTGACAAATGAATTTCTTAGAAAGTAGTATAAAAAAATTCGGCATAGGAAACGTCGTTATCGAAACCATGATATGAAACACAAAACACATTAGGTGAAAATTTTAATCAAAACAGTATCCAAATATGAGACAGAAAGTGGTTAGCCAGTAGGAATGCGTAGGAGAATAAGAAATAATCTATATTCTAGCGACGTTTCGACGTTTTACGTCTTCTTGAAGCTTAAGGTTTGTTTACGAGTGATATGTGTTACTAGGAAACCGTTATACAAGAAAATTGATTGGCTACATAAGAAAACCACAACTGAAATCATTTGAAGCTAAGGTGCAATGGTGTCATGTATATGCCAAAAACACTATTGCCAAATGCGATCAACGTTTTATTTTCTTTATTTCACCATAGCCCTCGTTTCGGCCGACTGCAATCCTCCGCCGAACACTGCTGGACTAACGCTAGAAACTGGGGTTTATATGGATTCCATAGCCAACAACATGAAACCAGCATATTCTTGTGAATGCGATGTTGGAGTCAGATATTTTTGGGACTCTTCAAACACTCCTGTGCCTGACTATGCGGGAAAATGGATTAGCATAAAAACTGGAACCAATAACGATTGCAAGAACTTGTGCATTCGCTCTGAAGAGGGCATTTGCTACACTCCTGCAACACCATATGTAAAAATCTTCTTCATATCGTATTGTAAAGATAAGAATTGTCATGTTTACACAATAATGTACCCCCCAGATGATGATTACATGTATGGCAATTTATTAAGAGAAGAAGGTAGCTTGTTTATGTCATTTTTGACCTTGCTTCGATGATTTGTACTATTTGAACCTATTTTTTAAATGTACAGGGAGTCCCAGTAGGATGGAACTATCATTGATTTGAGGGTTTCTCATCATCCAATCTGTCATTTTCGATGCGGTTTTTTGTGGAAAAGAGCTCAGACGATTCTGCTTCAGATCCTATAAAATTATTCAAAATTCGCGTTTTCGAATTTTTCAGTTTGAGGTTTTGAAAGCAACTTTTCTCCGTCTTCCAAATAAGGTTGATTTGAACATAATCTGATAGCTTAGTGATGCCACAATAACAGTAGTAAGCAAGAATGTATGACGAATACGATCCAATCAGTCTTTTTGAGCGTAATTCATGTTTTTGTGCCAATACTCAAACTTTTAAAAAAAATTTGGCTCTCAAAGATGTATCTTTATTTTAAACTATTGATATTTGGCTATTTAAGTCGATTTTTGTCGAAATTTTCTAGGCGCTGAACACGAATCCGCCGTTATTTTTTTCCTAGACCTCAGGAATATGGTCAAAAAATGATTTATAAAGAAGTACCCCATACAAGATAAAACCCCCGTTTTTGGGGTTTTAACCCCTTGTGGGGTACCTTCCCGTGGTCAAAATAAAAAAATTCCTTCGAATTCGAGTTCCCCATACCGAAAAACCCTCCAGTATAAAAAATCAGTCAAATTGATAAACTTTTTGAAATTCGTTTTTTTTACCCTTTGGTCCTCCCTTGGCGTCTATCACACCCAACTGCGACATGTTTTCTAAATTTGACCCTCTTGCGCAATATGGGGGTGGGTCAACTCACTCTTGCCCACGTATGGTCCCAACCTATTGGGACGCCCTGGCCATTTTGACTTTTTGGCTGTTTTTTTCCATTTTTGTCTATTTTTGGCCATTTTTAAGCCGTTTTTCACCATTGACCCGTTGACTATTTTTTTCAATTTGTATTTTTAGATTTTTAACCATCTTTTGTCGATTTTTGGCGATTTTTTAACGATTTTTTATTCAACCTTTTGGCTATTTTTCGGCAATTTCGATCATTTTTGGCAATTTTTTAGTCATTTTTTCACATTGGACCTATTTTGGACACTGATCACTCGTGGACCATGATGAGCTTAATCCCGATAACCAATTCGTTTCTGTCTGTCCAACTCACCTTTGTCCCTAGGTGTACAAAGCCGAAAGTTTAAGCGAAAACGGTAATGGAGATTTTTGGCAATTTTAAAGATTTTTTTTGACATTTCCCATCAATGGACTAGAAGAGATCTCCTAGGAGTGTTGGGAGGTCCCCCAGCGATCAACTCCTATTTGTCAGTCCAGTAGCTAATTAATATATTAAGGCAGCGGAAGAATTTATCAAAGTCCTAATTACACTACAAACATGAAACCTGAAAGTGGATACATTAAAGCCAACTTAATCAGCTGTAATGGCTGCACAAATATTCAAGTGGCGCCAAAATGCAATAAACAAGTATCAGAATGCATGGCTCCTCCGGATACAGTCGGATTAACCTTTGACTCCATTTCTTATGGATCTGAATTGCAGTTCACAGTGCCACCTATTGCCAAATGTCAATGTATTAATGGAGTGCGCTATTTTTGGAAAGCTATTACACCGAATATTACAACGAGCGTTTATTGGGCGTATGATAATAAACAGTTGGCAATGAATATCATGTCTAAGTTTTCATGTACGAGTTTTTGTATTTGTGATGAAGCTGGGGAATGCTATCAACAATTTTATGACAAATCAGCAAGTTATATAGAATTCATTCCGTATTGCAGTGGAGAATCGTGCCATATGTATGCGGTTGTATATGATGAAAGGGAGATTCCAGCTTATAGTCCACTAAAAACTTTAAATGGCACAGTTTATCGTCGCAAACTCGGTTCAGAATTTGATGATTCTTTAATCAAAACCTATTCTGTGACTTGTAATGGATGCGAATATATCCACAAGAAAAGCATCTGTCAAGGCCCAACATACATTAAAAAACCTGGGGAGATTATGGAGCGATATCCTTATTTCGAATACTTTGATTCCAATCTCGGCTTGTTGAACATGCCAGATGTATTGACCCAAGAGGATATTGATCAGGATTGGTCGACTGCTATAGGAAATATATATATTGATTGTGATATATATGCTATTTTGCATGGGGGTGAATATAATACTTTGTTTAATCTATGTGTAAATGTTAGTGTTGGGAACTACAATCATTTCAAGGCAAATGCTACTAACATTAACATAATGATGAATGTGATTACAATTGAAAACAATATTAAAGTAACAAATTTATATATCCTCTATCCTATGGGAAGTGTTGGGATTGTTGCATCGATTTCTATATTGTCTTTAATATTCTTCATAAAAGATTTACGAACCCCTTTTGGAACACTTTGTGCAATACTATCAATTGTTGACCTGCTATTCATCATTCATGCTCTAGCTTTCGAAGGAGGCTACACAATTTACAAAATCAATAATGACATGTCTAAGCATTTTTTATTCGGCCAATATTTGGACAATTATATTCTTTATATCCACATCACGTTGTCGATCACAGGATCGATTGTCAGCTTCATGAAATCAATGAATAGGACTGTTGCTCTATATCTTCCGATATTGTACGCACATCGGTTTAACAACAAGCTCATGCTATTCTCTTCATTAATTTCTTTCTCGTTAATATTTTTTATATGTCTACCAATCTTGTTTCTTGAAGTTAACTCGTCTTTCTCTTATAGAATTGACTCTGAATTTATAGTCGAAGATCAGTGGTTATTAGACATTTATTTTTTGATCTATATCTATACTGATTATGCCATAATCTTGATCTCATTTCTTTTCGACTTAGCTACTGTATTTGAACTTGCGAGATTTTTCAAAAACCAACCCGATGGTTGGACTAGGCAGAAATTTCTCAGTGAACTTATTATCCTTGTCCAAAACTTTATGAATATTGTATTTTTCCTGATGTCCATGATACCATATTTGTTGTTCGCTACCATTTGTAACTATTCTGTTTTTCAATGTTATGATACCGTTTTTCATCGATTGATTATTATTTTATATCGCTTTAATTCTAATCGAGTCATTTGGAGGACTTGTGACGAACTGTTTACTCTTATGGTTCAATTTCGAATCCATCGTATGAGAAGAAGGGATCTGAAAATATCCGTAAAGCCAATGAAATCAAAATTAAACGTGCTTGTATTAAATTAAAAGGAAGATTAAAGGTACTTCAGCAGCATGAATAATGAAATAATTCTTTTTTGCTTGAATATTTTGTATTTTTATTCAAATAAAAAATTCGACAGCTATTGTGTTCAAGAAAAATCTCGTTATGGAGTGTGTCCCAATAAGTTGGGATTATCATTGATTTGAGGGTTTCTCGTCATCCAATCGATCATTTTCGATGCGGTTTTTTGTAGGAGAGCTCACAAGGATTGATCACTAGCTGCAACACCTCTTTTGAAACAAAATTTTTGCATGTGAATGTACACGAAAAATAAAGATTTTTAAGCTAGGTCCTAGCGGTGGACAGAAAGAAAATTTTTTGGCTACAGACATTTCAATACTATAACCTTTTGTACCTTCTTAAAGGGGGTTACATTCTGCGACCATTTGTGAAAAAAAATTTTTTTCGTAGAAATGACCCTATTGGGGATAATTTGATGCGAGAAATTGATTGCGCGCATTTAAAGCATGAAAACGCTTCCTTGATCCTGATTCAGGGAGTGAGGTGGGTGTATTGAAGCGAAAATCAAACATTTTCGGATTTTTATGAGTAAATCGTCGATTCTTAGGTTTTTCTAGGCGGGGAATCGATTGCGAGCACTCCCGAAGCTTGAAAACGTATCCTTGACCCTGATTCAGGGAAGAGATCGGTGTATTGAAGCGAAAATCAAACATTTTCGGGAAGATAGAGCCCAAAATGTGTTGGGGATCAAAATTAGGGTTCAAAGAAATGGTCACAACTTTTTATGGTTAAAAGCTTTTTCAATAACTCTTTTTGACAGAGGGTGAAAAGACGCAAATTATGGTATATTAACTTTGGCCTCAACCCTTTGTCTTCATGATTAAAAACGCCTAACACAAATGACACCATTTTTCTTAAGAAAAATCGAACTTTCGGGGGCCTCAATTCGACTTTATTTTGCTCGAATAGACTTTAAATCGACTTAAAAACTGTTTACTAAGCCAGAAGAACACTTTCTGATCATTTTTAGAGTATTTTTTGAAAGTTCGATTTTCGACCTATGATGGCCAGATGGCCTAGCGGGTCCAGGAGAGGTTGAAAATCAACCTTCAGATCTTATCCCTAAAAATGATATGAAAGGGTGTTCTCAGTGGCGCAGTAGGTTGCGTGTTTGGCTGTATCATGAAATGTCGCGGGTTCGATATCCAGCTTTGTCGCTTGGTTTTTGCTAAAAAAATTGGTCTCAATTTTGACAATTTCTATTTGTTAGGGGGTTACTCCCTAAAATTCAAATTTTTCAAAAATTCAATTTTTTTCAAAAAAATGTGAAGATTGCTTTCTATTGAGGAGGGATGGAAGAAGACGATATCGAGATTACCCATCTAGACGATTCGAAGTAGAAAAAGGAGTTTCTTGAGGTACAGAGTTTTGATGAGTCCTCGGAATTGTTTCATAGTGCATTGTTTTTTTGTATAAGAAGGCCGATTTTGGTCAGCTATAGGGTCAAATAATGAGTTGCATTTTAGGTACTAGTTCGGAACTGAGGACCCACTTTCTTTATACATTTTGATATAGTGAGATTTTTCTTACCCCTCCACGGGGAGATCCTGGGAAATATTTGGAGACCCCCACCCCCATTTTTGGTATTGATACATTCTAGACGCCCCTATGGGATACTATCTGTTTTTTTCGGTCCTCAGGAATATAGGTGGGGCGAAGCCGGTTGGGCCCTCTAACGTCGCCACTGTTTCCCATAACTCTTTCATTAATTCTAAATATCTGTTTTATGAGTTTCCTAGGTTACAATATAAAGTGAAATTTTCCTCAACGCATGATATCAACGCTGGCGAATTTTTTCAATCAAGGCAAGAAAACACAGGTGTACAGGTGAAACCTGACAAATGAAATCTTAGAAAGTAGTATAAAAATAACTTAATATAGAAACGTCATTATCAACGTGCGCCTTTCAACGCTGGTGAATTTTTTCAATCAAAACAGTATCATAAAAATAAGGGAAAAAATAAAACTAGACAGGTGAAAGTTTGGCCAACAGATATGCGTTACTAGGAAACTGCTATACAAGAAAATTTGTAGGCTACACATAAGAAAACCACAACTGAAATCATTTGAAGCTAAGGTGCAATGGTATTATGTATATGCCAAAAACACTGTTATCAAATGCGATCAGCGTTTTATTTTCTTTATTTAACAATAACCCTTGTTTCGGCCGAGTGCAATCCTCCGCCGAACACCGCTGGACTAACGCTAGAAACGGGGGTTTTTATGAGGTCCATAGCCGATAACATGGAACCAGCATATTCTTGTGAATGCGATGTTGGAGTCAGATATTTTTGGCACTCCTCAAGCACTTCTGTGCCTGACGATGCGGAAAAATGGATTAGAATAACAACTGGAATCTATAACGATTGCAAAAACTTGTGTATTCGTTCTGAAGAGGGCATTTGCTACACTCCTGCTACACCATATGTAAATATCTACTTCATATCGTATTGTAAAGATAAGAATTGTCATGTTTACACAATAATGTACCCTCCTACATCTGATGATATGTATGGCACTTTAAGAGAAGAAGGTAGCTTGTTTATGTCTTTTTGACCTTGCTTCGCTGATTTGTACTATTTAAACCTATTTGTTAAATGTACAGGGTGTCCCGGTAGGTTGGGACTATCATTGATTTGAGGATTTCTCGTCATCCAATCGGTCATTTTCGATGCGGTTTTTTTGTAGGAGAGAGCTAAGACGATTCTACTTCATATCCTAAATTACAAAGAAAATTTAAATCCAGATTAAAATCCAAAAGATAATTATACGGATTAAAAATTTTAGCCGTTAATCCAGATTTATTTAACAAGATGAAAATACGGATTTAAATTTAATCCGGAATAATTCGACGTTTTAATCTGGAGATGAAAATAAGCCTCCTGAGCTCTCTCTTACAAAAAATCGCGTCAAAAGTGACCGATTGGATGACGAGAAACCCTTAAATCAGTCATAATCCAAATCTACTGGGACGACCTGTACTTGACTATTTTGACTTTTTTGGCTGTTTTTTCCATTTTTATCGATTTTTTGTTCGCCTTTGATCTATTTTTGGCCATTTTTAAGCCGTTTTTCACCATTGAAAACTATTTTGTTCAATTTGGCATTTTTAGATTTTTAACCATCTTTTATCTATTTTTCGGCTATTTTCGATCACTTTTGGCGATTTTTTGGTCATTTTTTCACATTAAGATCTATTTGGACCCTGATCAATCGTAGACCGTACGAGCGGAGTCCCGATAACCAATTCGTTTCTGTATTCCCAGCTATCTTTGGCCCCCCCCCTACAAAGCCAAAAAGTTTAAGCGAAAACGGTAATGGAGATTTTTGGAATTTTTAATATTTTTTACATCTCCTATCAATGGACTAAAAGGGACCTCCTAGGAGTGTTGGAAGGCCCCCAGCGACCAACTCCTATTTGTCAGAGCAGTAGCTTATTAAAATATTAAGGCAGCGGAATAATTTATCAAAGTCCTAATTACACTATTAACATGGAACCTAAAAGTGGACACATTAAAGCCAGCGCAATCAGCTGTAATGGCTGCAATAATATTCAAGTTGCGCCAAAATGCTATAAACAAGCGTCAGAATGCATGGCTCCTCCGGGTACAATCGGATTAACCTTTGATTCCAATTCTTATGGGTCTGAATTGCAATTCACAGTGCCACCCATTGCCAAATGTCAATGTATTAATGGAGTGCGCTATTTCTGGAAAACTATTATACCGAATGTTACAAAGAGTGTTTATTGGGCGTATGAAAATAACCAGTTGGCAATGAATATCATGTCAGACTTTGCTTGTGATGGGTTTTGTATTTGTGATGAAGCTGGAGAATGCTATCAACAATTTGATGATAAATCATTAAGTTACATAGAATTTATCCCGTATTGCAGTGGAAAATTGTGTCATATGTATGCGGTTGTATATGATGAAAGGGAATTTGATGATTATAGACCACTAAGAACTTTAAATGGCACAGTTTATCGTCGCAAACTCGGTTCAAATTTTGATAATTCTTTAATCAAAGCCTATTCTGTGACTTGTAATGGATGCGAACATATCCATAAGAAAAGCATCTGTCAAGGCCCAACATACATTAAAAAACCTGAGGAGATTATGGAGCGATATCCTTATTTCGAATACTTTGATTCCAATCTCGGCTTGTTGAACATGCCAGATGTATTGACCCAACAGGATATTGATCAGGATTGGTCGACCGCTATGGGATATATATATTCTGATTGTGATATATATGCTCTTTTGGATGGGGGTGAATATAATACTATGTTTGCTCTATGTGTAAATGCTAGTGTTGAGAACTACAGTCATTTCAAGGCAAATGCTACTAACATTGACATAATGCTGGATGGGGATACAATTCAAAACGAACTTATGATAACAAATTTATATATTATCTATTCTGTGGGAAGTATTGGGATTGTTGCATCAATTTCTATATTGTCTTTAATATTCTTTATAAAAGCTTTACGAACCCCTTTTGGAACACTTTGTGCAATACTATCAATTGTTGACCTGCTATTCATCATTCATGTTTTGGCTTTCGAAGGAGGCTACACAATTTACAAAATCAACAATAGCATGTCTTATTATTTTTTATTCGGCCAATATTTGGACAGTTATATTTTTTATATACACATCACGTTGTCGATCACAGGATCGATAGTCAGCTGCATGCAATCAATGAGTAGGACTATTGCTCTATATCTTCCGATATTGTACGCATATTGGTTTAAAAACAAAAACATGCTAATCGTCTCATTAATTTCTTTCTCGTTAATATTTTTTATATGTCTACCAATCTTATTTCTTGAAATTAACCCGGTTTGCAATTATAGAATTGACTCTGAATTTCTTATTCTTGAAAAGCATTTGTTATTATACATTTATTTTTTGATCTATAGCTATAATGATTATGTCATGATCTTGATCTCATTTCTTTTCGACTCAGCTACAGCATTTAAACTTGCGAGGTATTTCAAAAACCAATCTGATGGTTGGAATAGGCAGAAACTTCTGAGTGAACTTGTCATCCTTATCCAAAACTTATTGAATGTTGTATTTTTCCTGATGTCCATGATACCATATTTGTTGTACTTTACCGTTTGCATACATGCTGATTATTATTGTTATGATACCGTTTTTCATCGATTGATTGTTATTTTATATCGCTATAATTCGAATCGAGTTATTTGGAGAACTTGTGACCAAGTGTTTACTCTTATGATTCAGTTTCGAATCTATCGAATGGGAAGAAAGGTGCTGAAAACACCGACGAATCTAATGAAATCAAAATTAAACGTGCTCGAAAAAAATAAAAGAAAGATTAAAGGTATTTCAGCAGCACCGATAATGAAATAATTCTGTTTTTGCTTGCTTATTTTTGTATTTTATTAAAATAAAATTCGACAGCTATTGTGTTCAAGAAAAAAGCTCGTTATACAGGGTGTCCCAGTAGGTTGGGACTATGATTGATTTGAGGGTTTCTCGGCATCCAATCAGTCATTTTCGATGCGGTTTTTTGTAGATAAACGTTCAAATGATTCTATTTCAGATCCTATAAAATTATTCAAAATTCGCGTTTTCTCTTATGCGAATTTTTCAGTTTGAAATTTTTCAAGCAACTTTTCTCCGTCTTCCCAATAAGGTTGAACATAATCTGGTAGCTTAGTGATGCCTCAACAACGTAAAAAGACCGCTTCAAAAAATCTTTTAACAGTGATGAAAAATTGAATTGTCAAAATTGAGAAAAAATTATAAAGAATTTAAAGTTGTGGGACGACGTGGCCTCAAATTCTTTATAATATTTTTTCAATTTTGACAATCCTATTTCTCATCACTGTTGTGGGTCAACTTGGCCTCAGTGGCGCAGTAAGTTGTGTGTTTGGCTGTTGCCCGAATGTTCGCGAGTTCGATATCCAGCGTCGTCATTTGGTTTTTGCCCAAAAAATTGGTCTGTATCAGTCATTCAGCAAACAGCGCAAGTGCAAAGGTTTGGAGGCCGAGCATTGTGCCGTTGGTGAGAAGTAAAACGACACGTCTCGGCAAAACTATTTTTTTTATCTCGTTTTTTGATCTCGATTTTTTGGATCACGATTCAAAAATCTTGATCCCTAATTTTCAAAGTGGATAATTTCGATATCATTGGATTCGTCTCGTGGAGTTATAAAACTGCTGTAATTTACTTTTTCTAAATGTTCAAGTCATTTGAATTATTTTCTTCTCAATATACAGATTTTATTGATTCAGAGAAAAAACTATTGGTGCAAGTTTTCGTTGTAATACACAGATTTCAAATGCCGCCAACTTCACACGCGATTATCTTGAAACCCTAGAAATAAATGCGTGAAAAATATCGTGAATTAAATCCTGTGAGGCAAGTCGTCCTCCTTTTGAACGACTGTGATATGAATCCAGTCCTAGTGCCAACTTTTGGCACCATTTTGGTCTGTTGTGCACTCAATTTTCTCGATAACAGTAGCATGCTATTTCGAAATTTTCTGTATGTAAAAAAGTTTGAAGCAAGTTCCCCTGATTGCCGCCACGTAAGTGCATCATGACATGCAACATAACACGCATCTTGACGCATGTCATTATGCGTGTCATGACACGAATCATGAATGATATGCATCATGACGCGCAATACGTGTCATGACGCGCGTCATGACACTGAGCATGTGTGGACACTAAAGAGTGAGTTTCGTTTGAAAAAATTAAGAAATTTTTTGAACCGATACGGACAGGATTCACACGCCCCCTTTAAGTGGCGGCAACCAGGGGGAACTTGCTCTAAAAGTTTCATTAGCATCTAAAAAACTTGGTTGTGTTTTTGTATATGTGTTTGAGACCGATGAAGCACTATTTCATTGACTAACAACCCATTTGGGATGTAATTAAAAACGAGTGCGAGATTGAGAAACGAGTTTGTGAACTCGAAGCTATTAGTCTAGTGTCGCCTTGGTTTTTTATAAAAGCCATTCCAATTTGTTGAGCGAGATTGAGCTCTTTCATTATTATTTATGCGTTTTTCCATGTAACATTTATAGTCTTCATACTCGATTACTTTTATTGAATAGCCTTTTTTATTGCCAACTAGAAAATTTTCATCATTTCATTTTATGGCATGATTTTATTAGATGTTTCGAATGTGTCATTTATTGAAGTTTTCTTCGTTTCTTTATAAACAATTTTTTTGACTAACAAATGCATAGAAAATGCCTGTCAAATGAAAAGATTCATTAAATATTTAGAGTCTTACGTGCGCACACACACAAAAAGGCTTGATGTTAATTGAAAATGTGAACTCAAACAAAATGTATACTTGATAATTGAATCAGGGAAAATGTATTGAAGCGAAAAGGCCAGGCAGCATAAAAGTAAAAAATATGACGTCTTAGCAGTTGATTTTGTTTAGCCGGGTGGCTATGGGGAACATGATTTTTGAATTCAGGGAGCTCTACACAATAGAGGGGGGGCACCCACATGAAAAAATTTTCACAATTTTTCGGGAAATGACCCCTCTAGGGGTAAAAAAATGTGGGGAATTTGACATTTTCGAAGCGAAAAAACGCTTCCCTGATTCAGAGAAGGCCTGTGTATTAAAACGAAAAGTCGCAAAAATGCGATTTTTGCGACTTTTCGCTTCAATACACAGACCTTTCTTGAATCAGGGAAGCGCTTTTCTGCAAAAAATGTTTCCCTGATACAGGGAAGGCGTATTGTGTATTAAAGCGAAGTCGCAAAAATCGCATTTTTATGACTTTTCGCTTCAATACACAGGTCTTCTCTGAATCAGGGAAGCGTTTTTTCGCTTTGAAAATGTCAAATTCGGATTCCCCGCATGTTTTACCCCTAGAGGGGTCATTTCCAGAAACAATTTTTGAAAATTTTTTCACTTGTCTGTGATGATATCCACTAGGCTCCCCCACCCTATTGTGTAGTAGCTTCCAAATTTGTCTTAAAGGACCAGTCCGCTCGGAAAAAAATTGCCATTTTTGTTGATATTCGGAAAGCTCATGAAAAATGGAGCATTTTTTGTTTTTACGTAAATTTTAGCATAGCCTAGTGATAGCATCATAGACTTCAAGTTTGCATACCTGGGTTCAATCCTGCTCGGAGCCAAATCTTTTTGCATAGTCCAAAATTGATGACAATTTTTGCCTAGGGGTAACTTAAATCTTGATGTTTTTCAAGAAATAGATTAAAAAAATTGATTTTTCTATTTTTTACAAAAATTTTCATGAAAAAATAATATGACCATCATGTTTTTCGCATAAAATTACCCCTAAGCAAACATTTTAATCAGTTTTAGACGATGCAAAAAGATTTGGCTCCGAGCGGGATTGAACTCGGGTCTTCAAACTGCTATCCACTAGGCTATGCTTTTGGAACATCTCCATGAAATAGAATTTGTAAGAACTCGTGTCATATTCATTTTCCCTCTTTCAATTTGCTAAAAAAGGAGTCTCATCCCAAAGTTGAATAGAAAATTGCTTGCTTTTAGCGTTGTTTTTAGAGATGTTCGTTTTTCGAAAAAGTACAAAGATTCATTCAATTACTGATAGGCGGACGACTGGCTCCGTCGTAAAAAGTACAGCATGGAGGATCTATGAGAGGAGACAACGTTACTAAATAGAAAAGATTAGAGTGAAAAAATTGGCCTTCATTGTGTGGCATGGCTTTCTCTTGTGCTGTTCCAGCCAGCTGGTAGTGGGGAACTGCACTAGTAAGAAAAAAGAAAGAAGAGAATATATACGCTCGGCTTCATCTCGTCGCACGATTTTATGCTTGTCCTTTGTTTATGCTCTGTTGTGCTTTTCGCTTGCTCTTTATGCTCTGTAAGTCATGTTCATTATGTTTTTTGTTCAACTTTGATGGATGAAGACATGATTTAAGATTTGAGGAAGAAGTTTTTTTACTCAGTCTTCTTTAGATCACTTTTTCGACTTTCATTTTTTCAAGCCTGCATTAAAGAATTTTTAAGCTACTACACAATAGAGAGAGGGCTATGTGAAAAACGTGAAAAAATTTTCAAAAATTTTTTCTGGAAATGACCCCTCTAGGGGTAAAAATAGGGGTGTCAAGTCTGATTTTGTCAGAAAAGTGGTAATTTTGAGATGTTAAATCTGGCAAAATGCTGATTTTTTAATATCAAATCTGATTTTTAAGATGCGAAATTTTGTCAAATTTATAAGAAATATAATGGAAAATTAGCATTTTGCTGATTTTTGTTCCGAAAATCTGGTTTTTGAAGTCAGATTTTCTGATTTTGAACAAATGTTTTTGGCATTCATGGGCTTAGGCTTAGTCCTAAGCCTGGGCTTAAGCCTAAGCCTGAGCTTAAGCCTAGGCCTAAGCCCAGTCTTAGGCCTCGGCTTAGGCTTGGGCTTAGGCTTAAGTTTAGGTCTAGGCTTAAGCCTAGGCTTATGCCTAAGCTTAGGCTTAGTCCTAAGCCTGAGCTTAATCCTAAGCCTGAGCTTAAGCCTAGGTCTAAGCCCAATCTTAGGCCTAGGCTTAGGCTTGGGCTTAGGCTTAGGCTTAAGTTTAGGTTTAGGCTTAAGTTTATGTCTAGGCTTAGGCCTAGGCTTAAGCTCAGGCTTAGGACTAAGCCTAAGCCTAGGCCCAAGCCTAGGCCCAAGCCCAGGCTTAGGCCTAGGTTTAGTCTTAGGTCTATGCTTAAGCTTAGGCTTAGTCTTAGGCCTATGCTTAGGCTTAGGCTTAAGCCTAGGCTTAGGCTTAATCCTAAGCCTTTTATTGCAAACGGTGAAGAGTGGGGAAAAATTCGTATAGTATTTTATGAGGCACTATAACAAACATTTTTTGACACTTTTTATCAAAATTTAGGAAATCAAGTTTGTGATGCTTCCTTGTTAGCAGGGTTGGGATTTCCTTGTATTTATCCAGATTTCCCCGAGGGAATACTGGGAAAATTTTTTCTCTCAGAATTACTTGGTTTGAAAAGACATTCTTTTTTTTCAAGCCACGATAGTGCAGTGACAAGCAGCGGCTTCGTGACCACAAGGTCACGGGTTCGAATCCCGCTTGGAGCCATTTTGTAAGAGATTTTTCCGAAAAAATCTGGATTTATCTAATTTTCTCGGATCTGGTTAATTCTATTTCCCAACCCTGCTTGTTAGTAGTACCATAATTTTTTGCAGCCCTTGTATCATGCGCTTTTTGCAGCCTTCATATCATGCGCTTTTATAAATAAACATGTCTTTTTGTTGTCTATTTCAAGACCCATAATCATATTAAGCGAGTTAAATCAATCCTCTTTGAGAAATAATACTAATCGTCTATTAAATTATGTAAGCCCGGCCAATTTGACCATTTTGCAGTGCCCGCTCGAAAGAAAATAGCAGCTGTGGTCCTCACTTCATTTTTTTCTTCCTCCAAGCTTCTTTCAAGAAATTCCCATCTTTCCACCCTCACTTTCGCTATTCGCCAAATTTATGCATTGGTGGCTCGAGAGAGTAGTCGTCGTCGGGGGATTGCCGCAATGGACCAACGGACGTGGCGAGGAAGAATGCCACTTTTGCCATTTTTAGCCAAGCTCAACAATGCATATCACGCTTTCATGCAATTTTTTTTTTTGAAACTTGGCTTTTTATATTACGAGTAGTAAAAATGTTCTATTTTAGGAATTGCATGAGTCGTCGTATTACTTTTTTTGAATTTCGATTTGTTTTGTTCTCTGCTCATTTTTCTAAATAAATATTTGCATAAGCGTGTGGAAGGAAATGCTAGCGCATTCTTACGGCACTTTTGCGACGGCCGATCAAATTTGCAAATAGTTCCAGACAATTTCGAGAAATTTGAGAGTTTGGGGCGATTTACGGATTTGGTTGGCCAGTTCCATAGCCAAATTTCGCAGACGTTTCAAAAATTACGAAAATTGTGTGTGTCTATAAGTTCAGTTCCACCCTCAAGCGAGCGTTTGGCATTTTGATAAAGAATTTAAGGTTGTGGGATGAGTGGCCTTAGTGGCGTAGTAGGTTGCGTGTTTGGCTGTTACCCGAAAGGTCGTGAGTTCGATACCTAGATCGTCGCTTGGTTTTTGCCCAAAAAATTGTCAAAATTGAGACCAATTTTTGGGCAAAAACCAAGCAACAAAGCTGGGTATCGAACCCGCGACCTTTTGAGCAACAGCCCGAACACACAACCTACTGCGCCACTGAGGCCACTCGTCCCACAACTTTAAATTCTGTAACAAAATTTCAAACGCATTTATCTCGAAAGGGTTAAACTTTCATGGAGTGCCGTAAAAACAAAGATTGTTCAGTAACAATTCATCTTGCTTTTAAAAATGCCCAAAAGTTCGGTGGTCCTTTAAGTTTTATGTTATAGTCCACCACGTGCGCCGTGTCCTTTGAGCTCTTGACGGGTAGAAGGATTAAAAGTTGATGCCAATAGCAGCCCACCGACGATTAAAAAGACATATAATTGATGTTTACTATTTTTAGAGATTTTATTATAGCGAAATTTTCATTTCCGCACAAATTTCTCGATTTAACATTTGTGGCACGACTTTTCTTTCCAAAAGACCACGTTTAACTTCAATTTTGAAGTCTAAGAATATTAGGCCCTAAAGGCTATAATTGTTGCCAGCCTCTCTAACAACTTTATTGTCCGGGTTTAAAGGACTAGTAGTTCACTTTTGGGGTGTTGATAGAGCACATAATTTGAAGCATTTTTTGCTTTTACGGTACTACTTGAAAATCTAATCGTAAAAAGTTATGAGCGAAAAAAACTGCGAAAAAATTTTTCAAACGAATTTGAACATTGAAACGAAGAGCTTGTATCATCAATCAGATTATTTATTGAAACGATAAACAATCTGATTGATGGTACAAGCTCTTCGTTTCAATGTTCAAACGAGTTTGAAAAATTTTTAAAAATTGAATTTTTGGGCAAAAACTAGCCATTTTTGGTAAAAAAATGTCATTTTTTGGTTTAAAAATTGAAAAAATGGACGTTTTTTTCAAAATTTTTCAAAATCGAAAAAAATATAAGGGAGACCCTTAGGAAAATTTTCAAATTTTTTCAAGAACGGAAGAGGGGCGGTCGTCTCCCTGGGCTACGCCATTGATTCTAAATTTAACTTTTGAAGAAAATGCGATTTCATGGCCATTTTTTTCATTTCATTAAATCTCGTGACGCGTAATTTCCTATTTAGTGGCGCGTAATTTCCTATGATGTTGGTTGAAAATTTTTCAAGCATAAAAAATATTCCGCTTTCTAATTTTAGTCGAAAGTAATGTCGAGCGTTGAAAATTTACCCGTCTGGGTCTATGTGGTCTTCCGTAAAAACCCCAGTAGTGCACATGAAAAACTCACCGTGAACGTTACTACAGATGGACCGGTGTTTTGGAACAGACATGTTGTCTACGTTTTTTGTTGCTCATGTCACTTTGAAAATCATGAGGTAACAAATCTCTATTACACAATAGGGGGGGGGGGTACACATGTGAAAAATTTTAGAGTTCTTCCCTCTGAGGAGACGCAATCAACAGGATTCTAAAAACTGATACTTTTTTCTAAATGATTTTATGAAAAAATATCCTTTAATGGCTTAGGTCTAAGCTTAAGCCTAGGCTTAGGCTTAGGCTTAAGCTTAGGCTTAAGCTTAGGCTTAAGCCTAGGCATAAACATAACGCCAAGCCTATAGGCTATATCCAAGCCTAAGGTTACGTCTAAGCTTAAGCCTAGGCTTAGGCTTAAGCTTAGGCTTAAGCTTAGGCTTGAGCTTAGGCTTGAGCTTAAGCCTAAGCCTAGCCTTAAGCTTAGGCCTTGAGAGAATTTTTTACATAAACTACTTCAAAAAATATCAATTTTTGAAATCATGTGATTGCGTCTCCCCATGGGAAAGAGCTCCAAAATTTTTCACGTGGATGCCCCCCCTCCACATCCAGAATCTCTTGTTTGTTAAAAAGTTTAAAGAATTCGATTAAATTTAAAGACTTGCAGAGCGGATTCCCACTGGGGAAAAGTTTTGTCTTTTGAAAAATTTTCATTTGGCCGGTTGTCTGGCAGATTTGACAAATCGTTGACGAACTTGCCTTGATAAAAAAAATGCGTTTTCTTTTTAACTTTCCTGGAACTGCGTGGGTTAAAAAAAAATCGGGGTCAACAAATTTTTCTTGTTTTTGAGATGAACTGATAAACTAAAGATTGAGAAAAAAAATTATGTTTTGATTGACAAGATGCAAGACGAAAAAAACGAAAAAATTTTAGGATGGCTTGTTAAATATTTTACGAAGATTCAGTCAACGAATCGAACGGGTATGCTTGGTGGATCGGCCGGTGGACTATTCATTTTTGCCAGATAGTTTATTTAGTTTTATGGCTGGTGCTTTGCCTCAATTACAAGTAAAAATTTTCGAAGAAATAGTCAACTATATTATATATAGTCTATATATTCAAATTTTTGGCGAATTTTTCGATTTTTGACGAATTTTTCAATTTTTAGCACATTTTTCAATTTTTGACGAATTTTTCAAAATCAAAACTGTGTTTTGTTCAAACGTGTTCTTTGAAAAAATTTCACCTTGATTCCTATCGGTTCACTAAGCAATTGAAAATTTCCAATCGTCATACATTTTGCCTTTGATCTTTTTTTCTGTCTGAAAACATTTTTCTCAATTCCATAAATGGGTTAGTGGTCTTGGTATTTCGTATGTGTCGCACAAGATACGCATGACATACCACAAGACAAATCTCTTTTCGGCTCAGCTATTGGGATGAGATTAATTTTCCAAACCCTTTATGTTGAATTTTATTAGGTTAGACGAGCTCTGATCACTTATTCAGCCGAAAATTTTGGCTGTGTTATATCGAATTAGTCAAGACGGAAACAAAAGAAAAAGTGACAAAAAATTGTATGAAAACTTTATACGATATGTTAAAATATTAATCGTATAAAAAAATATTTGTTAAAAAAACGCAGCTAAAACTATCAGGGGAGCAAAAGTTCGGGGACAACCGACAAAAATTCAGGGGCACTACCACTGTAATACAAAAAACGCAAAATCCGATAGGGATCGTGTCCCCGAACTTCCCCCCCCCCGATAGATAAAAAATTAATCTAAAAATTAATTTCGCTTCAATACCCAAAGTAATTGAAAAATTGAAAAATTCGTCAAAAATCGACGCTAATAACTGCAGCTAACGCTAATAGCTGTAGCTAACGTTAATAGCTGTAGCTAGCGCTAATAGCTGTAGCTAGTATGCACAACTGCTGCTATTAGCGTCAGCTACAGCTATTAGTGTTAGCTTTAGCATCAGTTTATCTCGAAGCCGTTAGCGATTCAGTATTTACTGTAAAAACGAGAAATACACCATTTTTCATGTACTTTCCTAATATATACAAAATATGGCAACTTTTTTATCTGAATGGCCTTTTGAATTTCTTGATTTAGTTTGTATACCTCCGCGAATTGGATTTGGAAAAAATTAACCGAGGAACAGTGGAGAAATTATCATTGCATCGGCAGTTGAAAAAAGTCATCGTGCATGGATGCCGAAATTATGAAGTGCTTCAAGATTTTCATAATTTGCCTCAGTTATTAGTTGTGAAAGGAGAAATTATTGGCTTACGAGTAAATCATTTTTATCGTCCATTTCAGGGCCTCCACTAATTCGTCTCGACGAATTCAAGACAAGCACTAATTGCATAGATGGCATGACGCATCATGACGTGTCGTGACGCATCGTGACGTGTTGTGACGCATCATGACGCGTCGTGACGCATCTTAATACATTACGACGCGTCGAGACGCATCGTGACGGGTCGAGACGCGTCTCGAGACACGTTGAGACAAGCACTCATTGCAATTAGTGCTCTCCAAATTGCTATTAGTGCTTCCAAAATTTCGAGGCGCAATTAGTGGAGGCCTTCAGCTCCAACTATAAAAAAAGCTGGACCCAAAATTCAAAATCCGAAGTCGGCATCTCGTCCGATCTGGCAAGTTTTTTTAAGCAATGTTGGGCCCTCAGGGTTGATCCAGCGAGGGCAAAAATTTTGATGTTCACAAAATTTTCTTTTACAAATAATGAAGCAATTCGTTTTTTCGTTTTCTGTTCCGTTGTTTGTAAAAGAAATTTTTGTGAACATCAAACTTTTTGCCCTCGTGGGATCGTACCTGAGGGCCGGGCCCAACGTTTCTTAACTTGTCAGATTGGACGAGATGCTCAGTGCTTCTCACCCCATTTCTCGGCTGAAATTATGCCACTGCTATTTTTATATTCATAATTTTTCAGTCGATGATTG
>JAQGBS010000360.1:0-22864 GCA_034698545.1 Acrobeloides obliquus
CAAGTGTTAGGATCACGTCGATGGTGGAAGGTGGACCGGCTACGAGTGATGTTCCAGTGTCGACGATGCCAAATGTTTGGTTGCCTATTAGTTGATTTCCAAAATAAACGGAGTTTATTTTGATACGCCAATAGTCAGTTTTGGCGAGTGGGATCCAGGTTATTTCACCCTAAATGAGATATTTTTTGAGGAATTATAGAATTGATGATGTTTGGGGGTTCGAATTTCATCGGACTCATCTATATGCTAGCCATTTTTCCATGATTCGCCTTTTGTCCCTCTATGAGCTTGAGGGAAATCTATTTTTTTCAAATTTCATTCAATTCTGTGGCCTTACTTAGATTCAAACCCGTATAAGAGATTGAAAAAAATCTCGTAAATACGACGATTATGATGTGGTTTTTTAAATTTTTTTGTACAACGGCTTATCACTTAATCGTTGTTAATTGGTCGATCTATGGATTGTACGAATAACCTCTTGAACTTTCATAACATGTGCTTCTCTGAACACACCTACTCATTGATCGTTATTCAGGTGGTCCAAAGATCGTTAGATTTACCCCAAAAAATTCTATGAAACAAGACTTTCTTACTGTATATTTAGTTGAATCGATTCCGCATATAGACATTTCACCACCTCCGGTAGTTTTCTCCGTATTTGGATTCAACCAAAAGGCGAATACTTCTTCCGGACAATTGGATTTGTTTCGAAAAATTTGATCGATTGGTTGTTTAATTTTTCCTACTGCCATAGAATTCCATGCCATTCCAAGGATTCCGTCGAAAACTCCCTGAAAAGTTAAATTTTGTTTATGCCAACTTTGGAGGGCGGATCTCCGAAAATTTTTTTAAAATATGCTTTTAGGGATAATTTATTGCGGGGAATCGATTGAGATCATTCACAAACCGTGGAAATGTTTCTGTGGAAAACTTTGTTTGCTATGGATCTTTTGGAAAGTAGGGGTGAACAACTTGAATAATTATAGAAGTTTAAGTAAGGTTGAATTCAGGGCCGGCCCTCTGAAAAGCTCTAACTTTTATCGGAAATAAGCTAAACAACAGTCTAAGATATGCTAGACACCAGACGACCATATAGGGCAAGAGCTCGAAGCTGAAATGGCTTCTTTCTGCCGGTTTTCCGTCATTTTATACCACTCTAGGAATTTCTCGCCACTTATCTAGATAAAGCTGACTCTTATGAAATATGTTGTGAAATACAGAATTCTGTCACCTATCCTAAGAGTATGATGAGCCCATTTTATCTAATAGGGTCCATTTTATCAATATTTTTCATATATTCGAAAAAATGATATAGATAAAAAGTAGTTTTGAGATTTGGAACAGTTTTTACCTTTCTTGAGACCTACCTTCACAGTTCTCTTTGTCACACAAGCAAAACGTTGATTTTCATTAGTACAAGCGTTAACACCTAAACCGTCTAGCTAAAATTAAATTTTTGGTTTTATTTCGGATTCTAAACTTACGCAAACTATATCTTTCATTATCGGTCCTTTTGCCATCCCTTTTCCGTATTTTATCGAAATCCGTCTCTTTGTACTCTTACATGTAGTCGAAATATTACAATTAAAGGTGTTGTGCTTTTTTTGTTTTTTCTCAGCCCCTTTCTGATAAGGTACCCATAAATTTGAAGAGCCAGTGTCGAATACAATTAGAAATTGTTGTGGAGGTGTTCCAATGGTGATATATCCTGCGTAGTAGGAGCCCTAAAATTTTTTAAGTTTCTCTTATGAAAATCTAATGACACATAATCAAAATGAGGCTAACAAGTTGGAGAAACGATCCGAAACCGGTGGAAGCTAAAAAAACACTTAGATCATCGACATATGCTCTCAAAGGATCAATCCCCCCCCCCGAGGGGGGGGGGGATCGAGAGACCCTAATGATCGAAACCAGATCAAGATGACGTTTTCAAATTTCGGGAGTGTGTGCAATCGATTTTTCGCATAAAATTACCCCTAGAAAAGTGATTTTACAAAAAGAATAGTTTTTTGAGAATAGTCTCTTCTTTTCATCCCTCTTTAAGAAAAAATTTGAACTGGTATCGGACCTCTTACGAAAGGGCTGGGTCGAAGGGTTGTGAGAGCATGGGTCGATTGAATGTGGAGTGAAGGAGGGGACGCCAAACCTGCGAGACAAAAAAGCGTCTTCAGCCATGGGGGAGGAGTAGGTCGCGACAATTTTTTGATTTTAGAACTAACCCCATCTAAATTGGAACACTTACTACTCCATATGCAGTTAAACTCTGTGTCGAAACATAAAGTGATGTAAAAGAAGAAGCAGCATTCCGTGTTGCTGTCAGGAGGTTACTATATTTTGATTGTAAATCATTTTCTACCTGACTCCGGTTAAAATGTGATCGTTTGATTTGAATTCCACCAGGAATGGAAACTCTAAGAAATCATTTGTACTTAATTTCAGCAATAATGAATCAACACTTACTTATATTGCGCTGAAGAATATCCAATCGATATTGAAAATATAAACAATATCCGAACAATCATTTAAATTAATTAAAACAACCGGTCGATACCCATTCTCAACACTCGTATTATGATGAATGAGAAGAACTCAAAAATATAAACGAGCTTTGGGTGATCCTGCCATGAAATGGTTTTAATGAAACGATTATTTATACGCATGGAGATAAACTTCCTCACACTTGTTTATTACACGAGAATTTTGTGTAAAAACAAAGGTAGGTAAGACACTGAAACTCGTTTTTCAACCACTAATGCAGCCAAATGCAAATCTCTACTGCGGCCAATCTCGTACCTCTCAGACTAAAATATGAGATGTGTGTTGCATCCGATCCAGAATTTTGTCTGAATCCGATTTGGACGTCCGATTCAGAATCAGAGTCTAAATTCCAGATTGGACGTCCCATTTTAGAGTCATCTGGGTCAGACATCCGATCCAGGACTGAATCTAAATCGGACGTCGGATCCGGAACCAACGATCAAATCGCTTTATTAGGCTTAGCCTAAGCCTAAGCCTAAGGCTAGGCCTAAGGCTAAGCCTAAGGCTTAAGCTATAGGCTTAGTCTAAGCCTAAAGCTAAATAGAGTCCTTCTTCCGTCGGCTTGCTCAATCAACTTTTGTTTATTCAACTTTTATTTCGATCGCTACATGATTGCATTTTTATTTCGATTAAGTTCATAATTTAATCATTTTATTGAGAAACACTTGTTGCAAATCCAACTCTCTTATTTCCATGGTCGAAAACAGTATAATAGGGACGTATGAAAACATCTCCAAGAATCCAAAAGTTGTCTCCAGCCGACTGTATTCCAAGATAGCATGTTGATCCAAACTAAAAAATTTCAAAATTATACATTATTAGATCGAATTTTTACATATTCACAGGTTGCGGTCAGACCCTGTCTCCTTATGGGGTATCGGATGGGTAGACTGAGCGAGCATGGACGCTGCGAATCAACTCTTTTTCGGATGACGCAAATAATTTTGACGCAATCGACACGTCTCCAAAATTTCATCATTAGCCCCTTTCTGACTACATCTATGTCAGGCTCTTCCCATTTTCCCCTTCTTGGAACTATGCCCTTGTTGGGTAATAATTGGCGGGTGATTTTGTTTTTTTGTCTTATTCCAACACATCAATACTACAGTTAAAAAACTACCTGCTGTACAAGGGCACTGGGTCTAATTGGAAAAGGTTGTCCATTGATATTGAAAGTAATTGTTGGTAAGCTTGATAGTTGACTACAACTAACAAAATAATCTCCTTGACCATCACTAGATGCTCCGAGTTGAGAAATTATTGTGTTGAAGACAGAAGTTGGTGCAGCTAATAAAGAAGTTCCTGTGTCGACAATGCCTTGGACTGAATTTTGGACGACTGTACTTCCGACAGAGACTGAACTGATGGTAATACGCCAATAATCCGTGCCGGATAATGGGACCCAGAAGATTTGGCCCTAAAATTTTAGTTTTTCTGAGAATTTAATAAATTTGTGTTTTTATCTAATTTTGCTATAGAATGATTTTTTTTCATAGCTTCATGATTTGAATTTTTTCCATTTAACTCACTGTGTATCTAGTTGTATCAATACAGCATAGAGTCATCTCACCACCTCCAGTATTAACATTCGTATTCGGATCCATCCAAAAACCAAACAATGCATTTGGGCAAGCCGATTGATTTTGGAATATTTGATCAAGAGGTTGAGCTATTCCGTCGACTGAAATGGAGTCCCATGCCATCCCGAGGATTCCATCAAATGCACCCTAAAAAATCAATTTTTTTTGGATATGCTTATATAACAAACGTACGCCCAATTGTGATTCACTAGTTACACAAGCAAAGCCTTGTTGATTATTAGTGCAGTCTTCACTTCCGGCACCATCAAACTAAAAATTTTATATTGAGTTGCACAGGTTTATTGACCCCTACCCGTCACTTAAAACGGTTTTTCTAGGGACCATTAATGTCTTTCGACCTAATTTGTTCTTAATCGTAATTCGTAACGTAATAGTAATCGGAAAAAAATTCGTAATCCGTAAATTACGTTACACCCCTGGTTCGGATTCTGTCACTTCTTATCCTATTTCCTAGATACTGTTCGTTCTTTTCATTTTTACCATCTTTGGTCTGTAACCCAAAACTTACACAGACAATATCCTTCATTACAGTTCCCGATGCTTGTCCTTGACCATATTGAATAGAAAAACGTTGACTTGTCGAAGTACAGGTTCCCGAAGAACCACAATTGAACATATTATGCCCAGATTGTTGTATACAAGGAACCCATAAGTTCGAAGAACCCGTATCGAACATAATCAAGAATTTTTGTGCAGGTGATCCGACGGTAATGTATCCAGCATAGTACGAACCCTAAATTTGATGTTTTTTTGTGATAAACGGTAGAGTAGACTTACCACATCATAAGAATTCAAACTTTCGGTTAGTGACCCAGATGTACTAGCGAGAGGAACCGTGATTCTAAAATTTTATTTATGATAGTATATGTCAAAACGTCAAGTTTAACACATACTTATTAGTGTTCGTACATGTAGACAGAGATGAGGGCGACCCAGATGGTGATCCCGACGGTGTATTTGACGATGGAGATGATGTACAACAAAGACTACTACAACTATTTGAGCAATAAGCACATTTAGTTGACGTTGTATAAAAAGAGGCGGTGCAAAATCCGTTTGCAACCCAACCAGCGCAGCTAAAAAAAAATTGATTCATTCATCAGATTATAAAAATTAATACCTTGAACTTGTATCAACACAAGAAGCAGCAGGGCTAGGAGGACTTGAGGTACAACAAAGACTTCCACAAGTCGCAGTACAATAGGAACATTTTTGGCTTGTTGTATAGAAAGTGCTTGTACAAAATCCGTTGGCACCCCACGTAGTACAACTGAAAATTTTTTCATAAAAACCGCCCACATCAACAAAATCATTACGTCGAAGTCGAATCAATACATGTCCCAATAGCCTCTTTTACAGACCAGCTCAAGAACAATACCAACAATTTCAAGGTCATGGCAATAGTAGACCTTCGGTAGAACGTTAGTTACATTAATGTAGATCTTCATAGTTACATTAATATATAGCCATTTTTTGTTCGAAATCTCTATATCCTGGGTGTTAGTTTGTTCATCTGCTCGGATGCTTCATCATGAAATTCCGTAGGTGGTCAAGAATCTGGATAAATTGTCGCAGAACAAATAAAAATCGATGCCCTTTCAGGATCAATTCAGGACCAATATCCATGAAATCTTGCTTATTTTTTATTAAAAAAAATTGATGTGGAAACAAATAATTGTTGTTTGATGCATACTACGCATATGAAAATGTTGCAGACATCGTAGCCGATTAAGGATCTAGATCGTAGACGATGGAGGATGGAGTTGTTGTGTGATGCTTAAAAGCATCACATAACGGCTACACGGCGCACAAAAGTGTGCAAAAAATTGCGAACTCGAAGAAAACGCTTAAAAACGTGTTATTACAGTGCCAATAACAGTTTACGAAGGGATTTGCGGAGATCCGAGAGCGTCACAAAATTTTCGACTTTTCCAAATTTTTCTAAGTCATGAAAAAAAGACGTTTTCGATAGGTGACGAAAAATTGCCATACCTCGGTGAAAACCAAATGAAATCGACTAATCTTTTTTTCTACAATATTCTACACCTTTTAATTAACAATTCTACGAGAAAAATTTTTGAAAAATTCTTTTTTGTATTTTTTAAAAATTTGTTGAATTTTCACTTTTTTGCAACCTTCTAAGGCTAATAACTTTTTATGGCACCAACCATTTTTTGTGAGCAAGGTGTCAAACGATTGCTAACAGGCTAGAAAATAACGTTACAGAGCGATTTTTTTTGTCGAAAAATAGGCTTTTTTCTGTAAAAATATGCAAATTTTGGGCACTTTTTGCGCTTTTTGGGGTCTAACAAAAAATTTTTCACGTGCGCCCAAAAATCTGGCTCTTTAACGTTGTTCTCCCAACTCTTACCAGCATTTTGACACCTCGCTCGTAAAAAATGGCTTTTCCCATAAAAAGTTATTAGCCTTTGAAATTATGATCATTTTATGCGAATTTTCAGGATTTGTCACCAAATTCGACACTTTCCTGTAATCAAAATCAAAAAATTCTTTCGGATTCGAGTTCCCCATGCCCGAAAACCCCCCGAATATAAAAAATCAGCTGATTTTGAGAACTTTTTGAAAATTCGATTTCTCCTCCCTTAGTCCCCCAAGGGGCAAAATTTGTTTAAAAGTCGAAAAAATTGTGACGCTCTCGGATCGCTTCGGTTTCTTTAGGCTGCGGTCAAGCATGTTGAAAAAGTTGTTGAAAAGTTATTGAAAAGTTGTTGAAAAGTTATTGAAAAGTTGTCGAAAAGTTATTGAAAAATGTGCAAAAAATTAAGCTCCAAGCGGGATTCGAACCCGCGACCCTTTTGTTTTTCGACAACTTTTTCAACAACTTTTTCAATAACTTTTCAACAACTTTTTCAACATGCTTGACCGCAGCCTTAGTAAACTGCTATTGGCACTTGTTTAACACGTTTCTAAGCGTTTTTTCGAGTTCGCAATTTTTTGCACACTTTTGTGCGCCGTGGGCTACGTGTTCTGTAGCATGTTCATATGCGT
Source organism: Acrobeloides obliquus (assembly GCA_034698545.1). NCBI lineage: Eukaryota > Metazoa > Nematoda > Chromadorea > Rhabditida > Cephalobidae > Acrobeloides > Acrobeloides obliquus. The sequence continues at coordinate 7,149 of JAQGBS010000360.1, forward strand.
AGTATGCATCAAATAACAATGATCTGTTTCCAAATTAATTTTTTTAATAAAAAATAAACAAGATTCCATGAATATTATCCTGAGATTAAAATTTTTTCGTCACGAAAAGATCTTATATTGATAAAAAAGTTTATCATTACGTCTCTCTTTATTTTTCTAGAATTATTAACTAGACACATATTTCGGAATTAAAAAAATTCAGGTAGGTCATAACCAGAGACATAGCCTAAGGGGAACATGTTCTCCTCCAACTTCGGCACACGCGAGAGTAACCTTATGTTTTAGACGGACAAAAACCGACCAAAAAATATAGGGGATGTTGTAACCGTGAAAGAGTATTGAATATTTGTTCATACGATTACAAAAAATTAGAAAAGCCTCTGACTCATACTATAGGCAACATGAGAAGCATAGCTTTTTAGAATAGAGCCAAAGTTCTAGAACATGTTCGCCCGAGGGAAAACGAGCTTGATACAAAGGGCCTAATAGGGGATCTTCATGATTTTTATGAGTGCTCAACACTCAACACGCCTCCTCCCCCCCCCCTGACCCACGCACGCACGGACCCAAAATTGAGAGGGGGACCACGCATTGACCCCGCCGAATATGTGATCCATAAAAATTGGGTGTCAGAAGACTAACTCAAGCTAAAAAAAACGTCCTTTTTTTGGTGGAGGTGGTGGGGGGACCACCGCATCGGGGGTCCCCTCCCCCCACCCAGGATTGCCATTTTTGCTTTTTTCGCAGCAATTTGCTTTTTTTCGAAGTCAAAAAAAAGCAAATTTTTTTGCTTTTTTCAGAGTCAAAGACAGTAATTTTTTATCTAATTTTGGTTTGATTTTTTTATGATTTCCTAATTTTTTCATAAAATTATGTATTTTTTTAACTCGTTATTCATTTCCAAATACATTTATACTGGTAGCGAATCATTTTTTTAGTAAAATGCCAGGACGCAAGCGTACTATAATCGATTTTTTATCACCAAAACTTAAAGTTGGTCCTAGCTCAAATCCTAGTCCTACACCTAGTACTCCAGTTTCACCATTAAATTCTAAATCCAATACCCCTACAAAATCTACGTTTATGCAGATTGAGATTTTTGAACAAGAAGAACCTGAAATTGATGTGTCTTTCACAGGAAATGATAGAGCCGAAACTGAAAACGAGCCAGATTCTTGTTTATATAATCGCCAATGCCACGTCTATGTCAATTGATTGCAAGGAAGCATATAATATTTTTTCGGGCGATAAAGAAATGTTAAAAGAAGTCATTTCGAAAGCTAAATATAATCGAAAATGATAAAAAGAATTTGTTTCTTATGTTATTTTGTATTATTTCTTTTGAATTAAAATTTTGCTGTTTTTTTGCTTTTTTCGGAGATCATTGCTTTTTTTCAAGGGGTCTGATGCTTTTTTTCGGAAATTTCAGGTGGCAACCCTGCCCCCACCTTGCCGACCTATGTATAATGAGGATATAAAACGAACATAAGACTTTAAATAAAATATAAAAAGAAAATCATATAAAGGACATCTTAATAAAAAATTTTATTTATTGTTTCCATTAATTATACCGGGTTGGCTTAAAATAACGACACACACTATGACATATCTTATTTCCTACCTATCTTCAGTAATAAATATAAGACTGATGTGCTAGGCAGTGGTGTCCAATGACATCAGCGTTTATCAATAACGTCGATTGACGTTTAAGTTTTTGAATAGCGACATTTCAAACGTCGACACTGTGACATCTATAGGTTTCAAACGTCAACATCTCCGACGTTTATGCTTTTTAATAAATAACGACGATTGCAACGTTTTCCGAATGTCAACGTTTGAAAACGTCGACGTTTCAGGCGTCTCGACGTTTGAAACGTCGGACGAGACGACGTTGGAAACGTCCGACGTTTATGACATCGCTTATACTAAATGTCGACGGCGTCGGACAATGTCTTTGGACACCACTGGTGCTAGGCCGACTTCTTGAGTAGTTATTCGAATCAATAAACAGCGGCGCAGGATTTCTCTTAGGGTGCTCACCTTATCTATAAGTTTCAGTGATTCGAATGATTCAGTCTTCCTACATTTATTACTCTTCTAACTCTCATATCGATTTGGCATGGTTTTGGAATCGTTTTAAAACTTAGATTTAGATCTTTAAAATGACTACAAAACCATGTAATATCGATAGAAAATTGTGAGGAAAATGAGATATGTATATTTTAGAGGTGCTGGGTATTTTATGTCCATCCTGCATTTATTTTCGATGGAGAGATGATATTCTTTCGGAAAATTTTCGGTATTAATTGATTTCGAATTTCTCTTTGAGTACATAAAAAAATAATTACGTTGATCACCCCTAAAATGTATAAATAAAATTTGTTACTTATCTATCAGGTGCTGAAAGTGGACAAGATTAATCCGACCGAATCAGAAGCAGGATTCGAAGTGAGCAAGGCGTCACGATAGCTCTGACAGGTCGAATTCAACACTTTCAGTTCTCAGTAACAGTAGTGCTTTAAACAGGTTAGCGAAGTAGTAAAAAGAAGAAAATTCAACCTGTGGAACGAGTTGCTTAATGGAAGTATGGGAAACCGAGTAGAAGATGCATGGTTTAACCCGGATGGCATCATGTCTGTAGGAATTTTTTCGGACCATTAACCCAAAAAGTTGAGTTGTGTTGTGCTTTCAATCGAATTATTTCGATGTGAATCTTACATAAAAGTGGTCGAAAAATTAAAATTCGATATTTTTCAGTTGTGTACACACAACACAACTCAATAGTGTGTACACTCATTTTTGTGTACACGGGACATCACTGGCTACCAGTGTTGTATTCGTTTACACGAACAAAATCGCTTCAAACCAATTTTTCCAGTACACTAATAATAGTTCCGGGATGGGCACAAAAGCAAAGATGTAGGCCATGTCAAGGGCTATCATATGCCACCAACTGATTTTTGATCCATAAGTGGATCCTTGAAATATTCGGGACTAAGCATTTAAACATATGTTTGCACATATGTGTACAACCAAATATCTCCACGTTGCAATTATGGATCAAAAATCGGTTGGTGGCATATGATAGCCCTTGACATAGCCTACATTTTTGCTTTTGTGTCCATCCCGAAACTATTATTAGTGTACTAGAAAAGTTGGTTTGAAGCGATCTTGTTCGCGTAAACGAATATAACACTGCTGGCTACAATAAGCTTGGGATTTCCTAGGGTTAACAACCGTTTAAAGCGTACCTTTATTTATGCTAGACAGGATGAAATTTAGACTTAAATTCACTGGATTTAGCATTAAATACAAATCAATAAAGCCATAGAGTAAGATGCTATTAGCAGTAATCAATGTTATGGTTAACACCATAATTAAGAGTTTCTTATTTTTGTTGCCCATTGTATTAAAAGAATTTTTGTTGTGAATTATCTAAAGAGAACATATTCAGGACGGGAAAAAACGTACAGTTCAGTTTTCTTCAAAAATATTGCCATCTTGTTTCGATCATAACTTTTTAAGGTTTCATCCAAAATCAATGATTTTGGTGACATTATAATCATGAGAAGTGTAGCATTCTAATGACATCAAGATCATTGATCTGGATGAAACTATAAAAAGTCATGATCGAAAAGGGTAACAATATTTTTGAGAAAAAGTATCATTTTTTGCCCGCCCTATACAAAAGCTTGCGTGTCTCATTTGATTAAAATAGCTTTCTGCCTGTTCTCACACTCGTTGCTATTGCTTCTCTGGCTACTGCGTACGGTGCAATTATGGTTAAGCAAGTAGGGGTAGAACTTGGAATACAGTTTATTAGAGATAAGGTTTAGAACTTCACTTGGGCAAGGGGTGGGTCTACCCACTCCCATATCGCTGCTGGGGGGTCAAATTTCGGCAAACATGTCGCTTTTGGTAAAAATATAGAGCAAAAAACCAAAGAGCCCCCCCCCCTATGCTTTGACCGACCGAAGGTCGACCAAAAAAAAGTCGTCAAACGTGTCGCTTTTTGTTTTACCAGCCTATCCCCATGCCCATGTATGTTTAGAACGTCAATACATAAAAAGCCTATAAGACTCAAGTGAAGTTGTAATATAAGAATTGTGAGACAAGACATCAAGGAATGTCTCTGCTTCTTATTCAGTTTCTCCTCGCACAATGCTATGTGGGTTTACATACACTTCGCTCGGTTAAGCATACAGATTCTTCTGTATAAGCTTCATTGGTAGGATCGGGTATGATCCAACGTTGAGAGTCTTAGAGTTATCAGCTTCATCTGATCTTCATGATATTGGCTTCCACTTTTCAGGTCGAGAAGTGATCTTTGAACGAGAAGACCTTTTAAGCTAATTAAGCGTTAACCGTCATCTCTACGTTTGTTTTCCGTAGTAAAAAATAAGCTCTACCTTATAAGCCTTCCATCCAATAGGTACATAAATTGGTAAACATGCAATAACCGTTACAATTCTTAGTAGCCGATTTATACGATAGATTGTTGGATCCGCACTATTTTGTAAAAAACAAACTTTCGTCTCCTAAAAAAAATATGGACAATCATTTGGTTTTATTACATGAAAATCGCTGCTTTGCATGATAACTATCACGAAATTCCATATAAATGTAGGTAATGAAAGTAATATGGATAATCCAGGAACCGCATAACCCCAGGAGCTCTTGAGGTTTATGTATTTTATTGGAATCGTAACAGCAATCAATCGATCTAAGCTTGTAAAAAGACATATAAATCCAGAAGCTGGATTAAATACACTGAAGATTAAATTGTTCACAGTTAAAAGGCAGTGAAGCTTGCTAACTTGTTGTTCAACTAAATGAATACATTTAAAATTGAATTCAACGTCGGCACAGAGACTCCCACTCTTATTAGGTATATGGGATATATTCGTGTTCTACACACCAAGTCCTACAACTATATAGCGCTATGGACATTTTGCCCGGCGGCGGTGATAACTAGAGCTCGAACACTAGGGCCTGACCAGTAGGAACTTGTTTTTTAGCTCTCTGCATTTTGTCCATCTATGGTTCGATGTATGAACTTACAGTTTTCTGTATAAAAAATCATCAAGCGTAAAATTCCGGTTGCTAAATATGCGAATCCAAGAATGGCATCAAAAAACATATTCGATCCGACAATAATAAACTCTTTTTGTTCGTGTAATTTTTTCAAGACTATTCTTATTATAAAATATGAATTGAGCAAAAATAACAATCCTCCAACAATAATATAGAAATATAATCCCCAAATGTCGCCATAAGAGATCAACTCGTTCGTAATCAGCGTCGTGGTATTCGACATTCTTAATATAGGGTTTTTTTTATTGAACACCTTGTATGTAGAATTTGATCTGAGTAACGTCCGATATATTTAGACTAAATGTGTCGACTAAAGTTTTACAATTATGGTCACTAGCGTATACTGTCACTATTACTTTTTTCACGTTTATTTTCACGCTTACTTTTTTCACTTTTCCGCACGATATAAACTATTACTTTAAAAAAATTGAATGAAAAAACGTGAAAAAAGTAAGAGTAAAAAAAGTAATGTGAAAAAAGTAAGCGTGAAAAAAGTAATAGTGCCCCTATACTTTTTCAAAGTAGTAAATTAGTTTCTTTTTTCATTTGGTATTTATGTAGTTCTTAAAATTTCACACCCGAATTCTCACGCTTTCTTTTCTATATTTCTGATCAATGCTCATGACGGATTTGTAACAACATGTTTGAAAGGAAAGTTTTCCAAGGTTAAAATGTATTTTCTCACAAACATAATCATCAGACTGAAAATTGGTGTAGTGCGATAGAGAGGCTGTAGTCTCGTAAACTTGTAAGTTCCTTCAGTGAACCAACGTTAGCTTACAGGGGGTGCGTTCCTAAGTTGAACTATAAAGTCAACCATACAGATTCGTATTGATCACTGTCAACCGTGAACCGTACGGCTCCCCATGGCTCCGTAGAATCACGGGTGGCCTACGGGGCCACGGGGAGCCGTACGGTAGACAGTAATCACGGATCCGTACGGTAGACAGTAATCACGGATCCGTACGGTTCAACTTAGGAACGCACCCAGGGTGTCAAGGCACCTACGCAAAATGATCATGAACTAGGAGCTACTCGAATCCACGACACTTGGCGTGGCAGTGGGATACTTGCGGACGGGACATTTGCGGACGAAACATTTGAAAAATTCAATTTTTTCAAAAAATTTTTTATTTCTATTATACATTCCTCCAATCATATAAACAAGATTCAACTATAGTAATATCGAAGGAATCAAAAATCTTCTCCATTAAGAAAATTTCTTTTTTAGTTTTTACAACATCCTAAAATTTTCATGTAATGTATAAAAATGCTGCTTACTCGGGCAGCCTCAACTAGTTTAGTCAATTTAATTAACCGACTAGCATAAATGACTATGCCTTTTTCATACACATAATAATTATGCAGCTCCATAGCGATTTGTTCGTTGACTTGTTCGGCAATTTTTACAGCTTCTTCGGACAGACCTTCCCAGGCTAAAAATGAGATGATTTTCTTGATTTGGATTTTAATATAAGTCTTGTGATCCCCGATCGGCCACAGGTTTCTGCAAAATGTTTTGGATACAAGGGGATCGAATCTTTGCTATAACTAACCTTTAGGTTGCAAACTGCGATCTCAGCTTGGTTTCGCAACCTCTTCAACCCCAATTGAAAAATTGTAACTTCTAGAAAAAATTTTTCATGAATATTTAGAGGTATACGAGTAGGAGAATTTTGGCAAAAAAATAATTTAGTATAAAATTGAATTTTTACCAAAAATCGAATTTGAGTCAAAAATCGGATTTTGACCCAATAAAATAAATTTTGGCTAGAAATTGATTTTTGTCCCTTAAAAAATTGAATTTTGGCCAAAAAATAGAATTTTTGCAACCTCAACAAAAATTTTTGCAAAAAGCATCTGGACACGCTATAGCAGATTATACTAAACTCTTAGGTAGCGCACCGAACCACTATACCATGGTGGTCTGAAGCCAACCATAACAATTATTTTACCTTGTACATTCCATAAAATTTGTGAAAGCAGAAAAGCTAGTTCATATTGAGTTAGTTGTAGATCCTTCATAGGATTCATAAGATATTTGATAAATTTTATTCCAAATGGCTTCCAATGACTAGAAATCAAATTTTTTTTGGTATGCGATTGATTGATTAAACACTTACTCTAGGTTTATTGCAAGAGCCCCAACATCTTTTATATGAAATCCACGATTATCATAATCATTAGCAATTTTATCGTCAAGTAACACTCTTAAGTCTTCTTTTGAGTTGCCAAAATACTCGATTGAGGTATAATGTCTTTCAATTTGATAAAAGATATGCCAAGAATTTTTGAACAAAATGAACTAAAATTATACAAGGTGTCTCAGATGAATCGGACCTCCCCCCCCCCCATCAATTTTAAACGGAACCATTTGAGACATACTGTATATAGTGATCGTTATACAAGATTGGTACCAAAGAGAAATTTTTCAAATATATTTAAGGGGGAGGGAAGTGGCATACACAATAACGGGATGAATCGATGGGGCGAACAAAAACGGGACGACAAGAACGGAACGATGGAGAGAATTACAAGCACAATCCTTGTTATCCAGTTCTTGTCATCCCGTTCATGTGTTGTTTGAACGATCGTTCCATCCCGTTTTTGTCTATGCCAGGGAAGTTTCCCCCAGGACCCTGAATTAAAAAAAACTAATTATCAAGCCTAAAAATGCTTTTACCTTATCTTTAAAATCTAGGCATGCAAATTTATCACAAAACATAAGTATTTTGGCCAATACAATCAAAAATTTCTCCTGATGCTTGAGCAACACATAACGATCTAATTCATTTGTAACGGTAACGGGTTCTTTGGGTTTAAATTCACTATTGAATAAGGTAAATCCATAAACCAATTGCTGCATAAATGTTAATTTTATCCCAGGCGCTATGGGAGTAGCATGGGACTAAAAATTTATAATCTAATTTACTTAATTGAAAAATTGGGACTAGTTCGGATTAAGGGGGACAAAGTGATAGAAAAATTTTTTCCCAAATTTAAAAAAAGACATTCTAGACCTAAATTTAGCGGAGAATCGATTGCTCGCATTTCCGGAGCGTGAAAACGCTTCTTTGATCCTGATTCAGGAAAAATTAGGTTCAAACACATTATATCTTTCACTTCATGAGAAATTAGATAATTTGTACTAGTTGAAGAAGAGGAGGATATTGAGTCAGAACCCCATGAAGACATTGAAATTGATTCTCAAGTGAAAAACTGATTTTTTGATCATTTTCACTTTAATGCACACCCTAATTTTCATGAATCAGGGTCAGGCAAGCGTTTTCACACTCCGGGAATGCGCAATCGATTCTCCGCTAAATTTAGGCCTAGAGTGTCTTTTTATAGATACTCTAAGCCTAAATTTTCCCAATTTTTTTCCTACTACTTTGCCCCCCTAATCTGGACTAGTACCGAAAAATTTATTTTACTGAATTGAGAATTTCATTAATTGTAGCCTCTACTGGTGCCATATCTATGAGAATTCTCCCATTTTCTTTGAATATTAATCTTGAATATGGAAAAAGTTCTACCGCCGAAACTAGCTTAATTATCGACACGTTTGTTGGTTGTGAAGTCGGAGAAATCTTAGTTTCATTTGAAGGTGATGGTACTGATTTTTTCACAACTTTTCCTAAAAATTTTGATTTACGAAAAAATTTATTTAACGCATCTCAAAGCTTTGAGAAAAAAAGAAAATAAAAAACCATGAAATTTGAGTCAATACCTTGCTTTACTATGGGCAGTCCTTACTTCAGATAGCAGCTGCGCGCAGCTGCTGCGTGGTCCAAACAGCAGCTGCGACATGGCGCGTAGCAGCTACACTCAGCGCGTCAGTCCTTGTCTCAGACAACAGCTGCGCGCTGTGCACACTGCTGCACGCCATATCGCAGCTGCTATTCGATCTACGCAGCAGCTGCGCACAGCTTCTATCTCGTCAAGGATTAGCCCTATAAAAAATGATTTCAAATTTTCAAATCTTTGACAAATCGTAAAAAAATGAAAAAAATTTTCCTGATCATTCAAGATCGAGTACCCCAACCTGAATCGCCATAAGAGCGGGTACCCGATCTTAAGTATTCAGGATCAGGTACCCGGTTCTGAATCGGGTGAAAAATCAAAATCGAGTACAACATATATACCATTTTCTAACTTCATGCCCAGTTGTTTGCATTTTTGTAGCCTACAATACCGACATAATCTTTTGCCATTGCTTTCAGTTAGAATGCACTGTTTCACACCAAGTTTGCATTTATATGATCTTCCTAGTTCACTGGATCGTTTGAAAAATGTTGCACAAGCCCTACATGAAGCAATCTAAAATTTTACTATTGAGTTGATACAAAAATATAGCCCTTTCATGGCGAGAGTCGTGCCTCTTCCCCAAAACTTGCAAAAAAGTCGTGCCCCACCTAAAAAAAGAGCCCCACCCCAAACCTGAAGCATTTTTCGCAAAAAAATATTTTTGGTAAAAATATTCAAAAAATTATGATTTTTGGCAAAAAATAGGCATTTTTGATGAAAAATTGGCACCTTTTTATTAATAATTGCTCTTGAATACGCTACTGTTTTTGAGCAAAATAATGTATTTTGAACTTTTTACTTCATTTATAACGAATGTAATGTATTTTTTTAGAAAATTTTCGATATAACGACCCCTTCCCGGGGTATTATTATATAGAGGTTTGACTGTATTATGTAAAAAAATGGCTTTATAACTTTTGTCACGGCATCAACCCATTTCTTGTTCTAAAGTCAAAATTCATCTATCATCGATTCCTTTGTAACAGCTATTTTTCGTGACAAAAGTTATCGTGGCAACTCATTTCATGACAAAAGCTATAGTGCCAAAAAAATTTATTTCTCTATAAGTAAATTTCTTACTTGATAATGAAGGTGTTTAGTTACTCCACCACATATTAAACAAAAAGCATTTTTTATAATATTTGTTTCTGGCATTTAAAACAAGAATGAATAAATTTGAATAGACTCCATAAGAAAGAAATAAAAAAGAAATCGATTATATGTGACTTTTTTCTAATGATTCATGCCAAGTTATTAGGCTACAAAGCACAAATCACATTTTTCGAATGCTCAAACAAACAAATGAAAGGAGAAATTGTACGAGGTGCAACAGGTAGAAAATTTGTAGACTATACAAAGAAAAAAATGCAGTAAGTTCAGTTATGTTTAAAAAAAGAAAAATCATAAAATTTTAAATTTTGACCTAAAAAACTTTAACTCATGGAAAACTGAGCATTTTTGTTTTTACAGCAAATTCTGAATCGCTGATAGTTTCGAGAAATTAGCATTTGAACTTGTTTCTCATTTACATGTTTTCGTTATAATAAACAAACTTTTTTGAATTTTTTGCTCAAAAATCGCAAAACTCTTTTTTATGGTGAGTTTAAAAAGCGTGGAAGAATGGTAGGATGATGGCCATTCATGCCTTTTGGCGCGGGTTCGATTCTACCAAGGACGATCTTTTTATATTTTAGCGATTCCTAAAAAAGTTGTAAAAGCAAACTCCCTTAGTATGACATACCAGGAGATCCGTCAGGAGCTCTAGTTTAAAAAATATTAATATTATGGGCCAAAAAACCACTATATGATACACTTCTTGGCTAAATAGTGATGCATATATGTACCTTAAATGGGGGTATAGTGTCAAATTTTGCCCATAACTTTTTCTAGTAGAAAAGGATACCATGGTGCAATTAAAAAGTTGTAGGGCTGATCACCAGCTTTATAATGAGTGGTCAACGAGCCCTCAATTCAATTCCTACGTGGAGTTATGGCCTTAACAAGAAGAAATACCACTATTTTCAAAAATTCACATTTTTCGATTTTTTCTTCAACCTTTTTGAATTTTATTTTGGTGGCATCATGTTCAGTGCATATTTTTGCCCTAAAAACCGCCCGATTTACAATCGCCTTTGTGAGTGTCCGTGCATCAAAAATTTAAAATTTCTATACGAGAAATTGATTGCGCGCATTGTCGGACCTTGAAAACGCTTTCTTTACCATATATTAACATAGTTTCGCTTCAATACACAACTCTTCCCTGAATCAGGAAAGCGTTTCCAAGGTTCGGAAATGCGCGCAACCAATTCCTCGCATAGAAAAACCTCCTATATGGCTATTTTGATGAAAATTAAAAAATTTGAGAAAATCGCAAAATTGCCTTTTTTGAGCACCCTGTAAATTTTTTTAAAACTAATGTGATATGTGATGCTTATTACAACAAAGTTAAATGAGAAAATGGGATTATTACGTTGCTGATTATATAGCCCACACTTCCTTAAACAAAAGTAAAAACAAGGCTTTTGTCTTCTCAATATATTCTCTAAAAAGGTTATTCTTTTGGAAAAATTTATATACAAGTAATTAGACTTATTCTAAGCTGTCATAGGGATGAATCAACTTCTATTATTACTCTTTATATATAAAGTTTAACTTTGTCGCTTGTTTTTTGAGACTGTTGGATGTGCGAATGTGAGCTCTTAGTCAATCCCACGAAAACATTTTGAAAGAAAATGGATTTCTATTTGTTGCTCTTCAATTACGAAAAATGGTACGAAATATATGCCAAAAACTGTACTCTAAAAACCCGTGATGAATGGAATGCCGAAGGGGCAGCAAACGTCCCTGTTGGGATTACATATCTTACATTGGGCATTGTTTTTGAGGTTTGACAAAAAAAGGTCGACTTTTTTGACCCCTATGGCCTAGGGTAAAAAAAAATCGATTTTTTGAAATTTTTTCAAATCATTCCAAAAATGCTTAGAAATTGTTGGGCATAGTCAAAAACGGTGAAATATGAAGTTTTTGCGAACAAACAAGTCCGATAAAGGTGTTTTTCGAGCCCCCCATTTCCTTCAGAAACGCTAAAAAACGCTATTTTTCGATATTAAATCGTCTCTAACTCTCTCGTATTACGCCGTCCGCAGCTAAATCAATCAGTTCAAAAATAAACTTGGGTATGCTCTACAAGATGGTATATGTTTCATCGAAAAACTGATACGTTACTTCTGACCGGTCCCTTGTTAGAGAGACTTTTTTTTAATTTGTGAAAAAATTTTTCTGAGATCTGGTCGTATCCACTGAGCCATCCATTGCTTTTTGATTGAAGGGATCGTTTTTTCTATATAGTAGTGTATATTTTTATCTCTTCAAGATTAGAGTTATAGCAGCTAAATTTGTTTGTTATTTCTAAAGGGTTATGAGGTATGCCGATAATCGGCAATAATTAGGTTAGAAATATGTAGAAGCTTACGTAAATCTTGGAAAATGGAGATCAGGGTCTGCCACGAAAAAATGCCATAAACATAAATTCGATTAATTTCCGTTAACGCAAAAAGTCTCACAAGATCTGGGCTGTAATAGTGTAATTTTATGTTTCTAATATAGCGTAATTAAATTTTTTTCTTATAAAAAGTTTTTCCAAATTTTTAGGTTTTCGTGATGGCTTATATTGCCATTTTGAGCAACTTTTTCAAAAGCTAACGTTGCAGGCATGGGCTTCGTGTTCCCCATGCCGAAAATTTTCCGAGTACAAAAAATTATCCAATTTGAGCACTTTTGGAAAATTGAATTTTTAACCCCTTAGGATATTACCCCTCTATTAGAATTAGGAAACCGAGACCGAAACCGAAAAAAGTCGAAACCGATGGACCAAAAATCGAGACTGAAGGTGAATAAACTGAAAAAAATCGAAAAAAACAGTTTGGCGCTGTCCACCTTTAGGGACCCCAACGATCATAGTTCGGGAGTCGGAAAATTTTTTTGTCTCACAAGGAAACTGTCAGTCATATCCATCGAGATTTTTTTCGAAACATAGAGGATTCTGAAAGAGCATGCCCGATTTTATTTACCTACAAAAAATTCTGAAAAAATGATTTATACTTTTCATATGCAAAAAACATATGAAATAATAAGCAAATTCTAAAATTTCATTAGAATGTATAAAAATGGGTAGGGGGTACTCACTACTTGGGTTGAAAATTAGCACCAGCATCATGTTCCACATGTCGAATCCCCCCCCCCCCCGGAACAAAAAATCAGCCGATTTGGAAAACTTTTTGAAAATTCGGTTTTTTCCCTTGGTCCCCCAAAGGATAAAAAATGAAAAAATTTTTGTCTCGGATTTTTGTTGTTGTTTTCTGCATACCTATTCTTACCTATTAACTATTAAAAAGATCGCGTGTAAACCCGATTTACTGTTCCCGAGATCTCGAATTGACTCACTCACTCACGTACGGACATAGGAATAGGTTTTTTATATTTATGATTTTAAGTTTTTTAATGCTCACCAATTGCATAATGAAAAACAAGACTGCTACAAAAATGTTTTTTTCACGCTTCGGGAATGCACGCAATCGATGTCTTGCCTAGAAAAACCTCTAGACAGCCGGTTTTCTGTCTAAAATTAGAATTATTTCATTTTCGTTTCAATATACCCACTCGTTACATGAATCAGATGAGCGTTTTCAAGGTCCGTCACGCAATCAATTTCTCGAATAAACAAAACGCTTTCCCACAGTACTTTTCTCTCTGGCTATAATTAGCCAACAAATTACTTTTTTCAAGTTAAACGTAGTTCTTTGAATTTTTACACGTAGAATATAGAAAATTCTTTTGAGAAAAGTCTCATTTGCTAAGCTTCATTTTTTGATAATTTCTATAATCAATTATATGATTACAAGATAGTTCAAAAAGATGCAATTTCAAGATGCACTTAACGCCATTTATCATGCAGATGGAATATGTTTGAATTTAAGTAAGCCAGTAGCGTAAAAAAGTCGATCGCCTTCCTCGTCTCCCTGAAATCGAAAAATGAACAAATTTCCCCTTATCCACAATGTTTTTGCCCAAAGATTTCAAGGTTATTTTTAAAAATGGAGCGCAGCGACCAAAAAATTTTTCTACCACTTTACCGAAATTAATCCTGGATACTCTACTGAAGTAAGGCTGCTAATAATAATTTTGAAATTTCAGCTGATCCGAGAGCTAACGCATCGGCCTATGAGTTATATCAAGAATGTAAATTAGACCAGTTTAAACAATACGATGATTATGACTTTCTGGTTTATCTCGATGATGTTGAACAAGATTTATTTAAAATGAATATGATTTTGAGATTATCTGTAAGATTATGTCATCACTTGCATTATTTGGACGGGGTGGCAAACTTGGGATGGGGAGTGTGCCGACGACCCCATGCGCCTCAAATGAGTCAAAATTAGGCAAACATGTCGCGAATAGAAAATGAAAATTTAGTTTGGCATTCCTGGCTTGATATTCGCCATATTGGTTATAGTGCTTATTTCACGAATAAAAGAGCTGCACACACAATTTGGAATAATTTGTATGGCCATAGGGATTTGTGATCTAATGCTTTTTATATACATGGTTTTGATCGAAGAAATTTATGACATAAGGTATGCATATTAGGTTGTTTAGAAGGTTCTATCACTTTTTACATGAATTTGTTCTCGGCCTTCACTCATAGAGCGCTGGTTCGATTCCGCGTCCAAAAGTCATTTTTTTATTTTGTTGTCGAAATTCACTGGGAGGAAAACCTAAAAAATTTATTAATTTTTCGAACTATATAATTTAAGGTTTATGGGAATGGACAACCCTTATCTTGTTTCAAGTTTTGATCTGGATGCGCCATTTAACATTTTCGGCATTCGAATAGATCGCATAACATATTATCTAGGGGCTTGTTGCATGACTTCTTGCGTATTGTTGGGGACTTTAAAATCGTTTCAAAGATTTTTGGCACTGTATTTTCCTATCTACTATCAACAAAGTTTTACCAAGAAAGTAACATACACTTTCTGTATAGTTTTAGCCATCGTCGTTCATATTGGTTTTGCGCCTGTTTTATTTATTAACAGTAAGTTTTTAGTTGGGAGAATTTTTTTGCCTTCACCCAAAAGCCTAAACTCCTATGTCTGGCCATATACACTAAATCTATTAGCGCCTAAGGAAAATGGTTTTTTTGACCAAAATTCGACAAATCTTAAGAAAAATGTGGTATGTGGTGTCCCTCAAAGCAAACAAAAAATCCAAATCCTGGAGCCACCACGGAACTGAAGTGATAATTTTCAGCTATTGATATCCGCTATGTTTATGGACGCTATTTGTTTGGAGCTGCTAATGGTTACGCTTTATACAAAACTTCAATCATAATTAAATTTGTTAGAGAATATATTGATTACGGCAATATTATAGTGTCAATAATTTTGGATATAGCTACAGCTATAAAGCTATACAAGTTTAATCGCAGGGACGGAGCAGATTGGTCAAAACAAAAAGCGACACTCGAGAAATTGTTTCTGTTACAAGTATGTAAAGAGTGTTCCGAAAAACAGATTTTTTTGTTGTGATTTTTATGATTTTTCAAAAAATTTCAGTTTTTTTATCATCCTGTTATTTTATTAAAAAAATTTATAGAATTTTTCCAATGTCCTTACTTGCATTTTCCTTATTATTTCCTATTCTATGTTCGTACAAGTTTGCAAGGGTGCTGGAAGAAACTGCATGGACAATTTTATAAAAAGGTTTTTGCGAATGCTTTACAATTACGGCTCATCAAAAGTTATGTGGCGCTG